>CADDIJ020000832.1:0-118444 GCA_902809745.2 Tetradesmus lagerheimii
CTCGATCAGCCGCCGCCTCAACATCCACACCATACTTGCAAAGCAAACTCTGCACATACTTATGCCAAGGTGTCACCGCAACAGAACCACTAGGGCGCTGCCACTCAGCTGAAAAAACCTGACGTGGCAACCGAGAATTCTGCATACGCTGAACCCCAAAGTAATACTCCATCGCCCTCTGATGAAGCCACATGTGAAATGGCTTCACACCCCATTCAGCCAGAACAAGTGAAGTGCAAGGGCGCTCCTTGCCACAACGCATTGAGCACTTGATGATGTCAGTCTGCACTTTGTCAATCTGTTGCAGTTGCCTTGCAGTTGACGGAAACCACACCTCACTGCCATATTCAACAATCGGGCGAACGCATGTAAGCAGAATGATACGCTTTACTTCCACGCTGATGAGCCGGCTCTTCCAGACTGGCATGAGCCCACCCTTCACACGATGCACTTTTGCCAACATCTTCTCAAAGTGCGTATTCAACGCCTGCAGGTGTGAAGCATAGAAGAGCCGCATGCCTGCTCACTGAGCCTGAGTCAGGCCACACTGCTACAACGGTGTCAGCTGAGTTACTAGCTAGAAACTGACAGCAAGCCTGCCAGAGAGTTTTTGGCAGGCATCACATGTATAGACAGTTTGCAACTGACTTTGGCGCATTTCGCTGCTGTTAGTGTGCCCGACTGCGAACTGTTGATAAACAAATGCGCCAAAGTCAGTTCTCATGAGAACTTCTAAAAGTTCTCAGATCTGAGAATCCCGCACATCGGAACTTGAAATGTTTCCTGTGCTGCTGCTAGGCAGTCCAAGATATTCTATACTGTGAATATCTAAAGCTTTCAGAAGCAGTACAGGGCATGGTGAAGATGCCACGGCAGAGCTTGCGTACCGGTTGGGTCTGAACAGCGTGCCCGACTGTTCGTACCGTTTCAAGGGTATGGAACGTGTCACAGTTACGCGTTTCGTGCAGTGCTGACTGCAAGTGTGGGGTTCTAGCTATAAATCTGGTGAAGTAGCATAATGGTAGGCTGCCGACTCAGCCTCTAGCACATGCGTGCATGTTAGCACGCTTTATGTCAGACGTCACTTGAATTGCCTTGAGCACATACGTTCGGCACTTTATCCGGTAGCGAAACTGCCTCGCAAGCGCTGAATCTGACCGTCACCGTTCGTACGAGATCGCTGGTCATATCAGCCCTAACAATCACTTGCTGTGTGACGATCTCATATTCTGAACAAGCTAGTTGCTGTATCAACGGCTCTTCATTGTTCAGCTTGGCGCCAAGGACTTCAGGCCCTCAAGTCCCCTGAGTAGAGGCAAGTGCGCATCCAGAGTACAAGTAGGTTGTCCTAAATGTGATGCTATTCGATATGACCACATAATGTCATCAGGGAATGCGTGTCTCGTCGCTACGCTGAGCACTCGCCTGGGTTGGAGGTGCTGAGCAATAGCCATGTTCTTTTACGTCTCGGCTTATATCATATGTTTCTTCAGTGTAGACAGATACTTTGCAAGCCGTGTGATCTGCACATCGTGTACGACTGCTTTGCCTCAAACAAACATTCGCAGCTGCTTCCTCAGCAACACGCAGGACATCAAGCACCGCAGATCAGATACGAATTCAGCATTTCTAGGATTTGGTCGGGCTGCTGCGGCACTGCAGCCGCACAATCTGGCGATGCTTCCTGTCGCGATACCGCCTGCTGTTGGCACCACTGCAGCTCACCCCAGCCTGCTCACGCTACTCTAATGCTCTGAAATACTCTTTCATCTTCACTGTTCTCCTGCATGCACCTTTACGCCAGCGCGCACACGAGCAGCTGCGTGCAAGCTACCCAGCAGCAGCAGCAGCAGCAGCAGCAGTGTCACCAGTCACCAGTTTGGTTTCTTAGCGTGGTGTAACTGCATGCAGCACGTCAAGATGAGGCAGGCGGGTATGCTGGCTGTGCTGGCGGTGCTGGTGCTGACAAGCCAGTGCAGTGCAGGCAGTGAAGCGGCAGCAGGGTCCAACGCTGACACCACAGCTGGCAGGCAGCTCGCGGCCACGCCAGCTGCGGCACCAGTGCTGCAGCGCTCAGCCTGCACAGTTGTGCCAGGGGAGACGACTGAGAGCTGCCGCAGCAGCTGCAAGGTGATCCAGCTTGCATGATCACAGCACCAGCGCGCTGCATGTGGCCTTGAATTTGCTGCTTGAGGCAGGTCACCTGAAATGTGAGCCTGCACCACTTGGCAAAGCTAAATAGCAGAAGAAACAGCAGCAGCAGCAGCAGCAGTTGCAGCATGATGTGCTTTTGCTTGAAGCAGGTTGTTTGATAGATTTGTCACCCTGCACCACTCGGCCACCATGAATAGCAACAGCAGCAGCAGCAGCAGCAGCAACAGCAGCAGCAGCGGCAGCAGCGGCAGCAGCGGCAGCAGCGGCAGCAACAACATGCACTTTGACGCAAAATTAATGCATTGAAGTTGACTTTTAAGCATGCTCGCTGCTCTGCTATCAGTCCCTTTTGTTTACACCATCACCACAACGTCCACAACACAGGCGCGCGGTGCCCGCTGCTGCTGCTGCCCCTTGCGCAGGTGTGCAAGCTCACACCTGGAGCTGCTGCGGCTGCTCGCGAGTGCATCTTCTGTGCTGCAGCTGGCTGGGCTCCCAGCACCACCGGCTCACCCCAGTGCACAGCCTGCCCACGCAGCTCAACTGCGCAGCAGGTAGACCTGCAGTGCACAGCCTGCCAGCCAGGCTTTTCAACTGTGCAGCCAGGGTCAACCGCGTGTGATGCATGCAAGGCCGGCTATGAGGGGCCATCATGCACGCCGTGTGAGCCTGGGAGCTACAGCGCGCGCGGCCGCGCTGCTGATGATGCTGTGGGGTGCGTGCCATGAAACATGACAATCAACGTCACACTGCTAAGCACTGCGTGTGATGCAGCTGTGATGAGCGCGCTGCTGCCAGTGGTGCAGCAGGCTGTGGCTGATGCTGCAGGCAGCGGCGATGAGTCGTCATACAGTGTGACAGCTGGCGGCTGCTCCATGCGCATCAGGGTGAGTCGCCACAACACAACGCGCTTGCAACGCAGTCGACTGTAAGCACATGCACATCAGTGTGTACCGCTGCGTGTGATGCAGCTTCACCGCTGCAATGAGAGTGCAGGTGTCAGCCTGTAGGGAAAGCGCATAGGCATGCGCACGGTAGCTGTGCTATGAGTGCATGTTATGTCAACCCAGCTGATACTAGCAGAAGCCAGCAGCAGCAGTAGCGACAGCAGCAACAGTAGCAGTTGCGTCAGCAATGGTGGTAGCTGCGACAGACCCGGCATCACTGCTTGTTGGCATGCGGCAAAACGACACAATGCATGTAAGCCATGCCTTCAGCACTGTTTGACAGACATACAACATTGCACATACCAGGGTGTGCCATATGCTGTGACAGCGCGCTCTCACGCATGCGCGTATCTGCTCCGCGCTACACTGCAGGCAGCTGGCCAGCGCGCAAGCTCCCCCACGCCCCAAAATGCTGCTGCTTCTAAGGCTGCAGCCGTCTACAGGTTCAACCTGCTGGCCACAACTGCATCTGGCCTGTCTCAAGATAGGCTGCAGGCAGTGCTGCTGCAGCGGGTGGTGGGTCTGAAGCTGCCCGGCTTTGGCAGGCTGCTGGTGGCGGCACTGGGTGAGGCAACCAGCTGGCAGCTGCTGCAGTGGAGCGTGCATTTGACTGTTGTACTATAATGTACTGCTGAATTCGGCGCCTCGGAGGTTTCTGACAACTTTGTCAGCAGCTAGCTATCTGCTGTTGCATATTAGCCTGCCACCCTGGCAGTGTCATGTGCTGTTGTCGATGCACCGCTGGTGGCGGCACTGGGTCAGGCGGCCAGCTGCTGCAGTGGAGCGTGTATGATTGTTGTACTGTCATGTACTGCCGCATTTGAATTTCGTTTCGCAGGATGCTGGCGACTCTGTGAGCAGCCTGCCCTGGCAGTACGTTGCACACTGAGCGATCCTCAGTCAGCTGCGCAGCTGCAGTCAGCACTGTTAACATATGTCACGTACCAGTTCACCGCCGACGATGATGATGGTTGATTAGCACAGCTTGCTGTGTTGGCTGCCAGCCAAGTCACTGTCTCACATAAGCAAGCAGTAGCCAACAAGATCAGGGATTGCTGCGGCTGTGCTGGAGAGTCAGCAGGCAGCAAGGCACGTGTCATAGGAAAGTGAAGATGCACCCTTTGCTGCTGCTGTCCCTGCTGTGCTGTTGCTGCTGCCAATCCTATCAATGCTGCTGCTGCTGCTGCCACTGCAGGCATCACAGACTTGAGCTCCCGTGACGTGCGGTACAGAGGTGGGTGGGGTTCTGCAAGGTGTTGATCTTTCATGGTGCCTGCAGTTCTTCCGCTCCTGAGGGGCGCGGGGCCGATGGCGTTGATGCTATGGCTTAATGGGTAACATGATGATGATGATGGTGCCTGCAAGCTTTGCAGGCAGCGGCATCATCATCATGCACTGAGTGCAATCGTCAGCAGCCTGGCACGGCCACTGATATCATAACGCCTGTGAAACGCGTCAGCCTGTCGTGCCCTGATATCATGACGTGTCAAGTGCGACGGTTTGTGTTACCCTTGTACATGTGATGTGCTGACTTGCTGTTGTACTGTTCCGAATATCCTGCTTGCTCACAGCCTGCCAGGGCAACCCAGACCCTTCACTGCTGCCCAATGCGGTATGGGCCTGCCCAAATTTGGGCCCAGAAGAGGCCACTCCACACGGCACCAGCTGCATGGCTGCAGGCTGCCTGCAAGGCTTCTCACCCTCATCCCCGCTGCTGTACGCTACATGCACGGACGGGAAGTGGATCTGGGGCGAAGGCCGCGGCCAGTGCTGGCCTGGTAAGTGAGGGCTTGTCGCGAATCCTGGCATCTAGCGTTATCGCGTGCTTGAGAATGATATAATTGCTCGCGTTTGCTGCAGCTAGGCTGCACCTTACTCAACTGCTGCTGCGTGTGCCTTTGCATGATGTTACGGCTGCAGACTGTGCAGGCAACCCCCGCGGCATGCGCCCAGCAAACTGGAACTGCAGCATCACGCCAGTGGGCGGCGTGTGCAGCGCGGCGTCCTGCAAGGCAGGCTTTGAGTTGCGCGGGCCCCTGCAGGCACGCTGCCAGCCGCGCGGATGGAGGGTGGTCAGCGGAGCGTGCCGTCCTGCGCGTGAGTGCTGCAGTTGTTGCCGGGCTGCAGCGAGGACAGCAGTTTGCGGCTCAATGCGCTACCTTGTGGTGTGTTTCCTTTACTTCATCATCATCGTCATGTCCAACATGTAAGACGCAAGACGTAGACAGATGGCCGAATGCAAGGATGCAGATAACACGCGCTGCTGGTGCTCCCACCTTGCCGCTGCAGCTTGTTACGGTCTGCCCAAGGCTGGGGGCGAAGGTGTGACCTGGCCTGACTGCGACACATCAGCGCCCATCCCACACAACGGCAGCTGTGCAGGGTCCTGGCCTGCTCGCTTGAAGCGCAGCGCTGGCAGCCCTGCTGCGCCTGCAAGCATCCGTGCCCAGTGCAGGTTTGGGCAATGGGTGGTGAACAGCACGTGCGGCTCACCAGGTGACAAGAGTACTGCAGCAAACTGTGCCGTTGGATGACACTGGTTGGCGTAGTGCTCTATGTATATTATGAATGCACTGCAGCCTGGTGAATGTTGCTGAAGAAAGCATAGGAAGAATCACTTGCAGCCATAGTTCAACTGTGGCAGCGAGCTGTATAGCCTACTTATCCTACTAGCACTGGCAGTAACGTACCAGGAGAACCAGACCGCATGTGTCACTCTCCAGGCTGCAACGCTGCTGCTGGTGCTACTGCCGCTGCTGCTGCTGTCTGCCTAGCAGTGCCGGCCCCCACAGCATGCGCCAACCCTCCCAGGACTGCTGCGGGTGAGGCCTGGGCGGTTGGCGTCACAAACAACAGCCAGTCCTGCACAGGTGGGTGTGAGTGTAGGATCAGTCAAAGCATCTTTGCAGTGACTGCGGCTGGCCGCCAGTTGGGTGGCCCGATGCAAATCAGCAAGCATGCAACCAGCTTGTCTTCTTGTACCTGTACCATACCAAGCAGCAGTGGCTTTATTGCTACCGATCATTGGTATATGATGTATATGTAGTACACCTTGGCAATGGACCTGAATTCACCAGCAACGCCAGCGCATGGTACAGTGACTGACAGTGTAGCATTGTGCTTTTGACCGTGCCGGCACCAATGCTGCATTGACCAGCTTTTGCTGCTTGCTTGAGCAGGTGCATGTCGCCAGGGCTATGAGGGTGGCGTGGCTGCCATCTGCAATAAGGGTGCCTGGACGTTTGCAGGATCTTGCACAGGTGGGCCGGCAGGCTGTGCACACCCCTTGGCGGTACTTGGGATGTACTTGTGATGTGCGGCTGCATGTGCACATGTCAGCAGTGCGTCTGTTGACTTGCAGCTGCGTTTGTACACGTCAGCAGTGCGTCATATTCCTTGCGGCTGCATCTGCACATGCAACAGTGCTTCTGTGTACGTGCAAGTGCATCTGCACACGACAGCAGCGCTTCTATGTACTTGCAAGTGACTCTGCAACATGATGTGTGCTTTTCTGCATTTTGAATTTAATAAAAAAATAGATAAAAAAAGAAATTTATAGAAAATGAATTTTAAAAAATAAAATTATATGAAAGTTTTTTTCATATTTATATATACATTCAAAAAAAACTGCAGGCCCCGTCGCCTGCGTCAATCCACCCGGCAGCTCACCCGGCTTCACCAGGGCCAACTGCGCAACAGGCACCGCCGCAGTGGACTCAAGATGCACGGGTGGCTGCGCACCCGGCTACACAGTGTCTGGTGTCATCGCGGCCACCTGCAACGCCAGGGGGGCGTATGTTGTGTCTGGCAACAGAACAGGAAGCCGTGAGCTCCTAAAGCAGACAGGCTGTTGCAGAAACAGCACTGTTGCAAGCGGCGTCGGACTGAGCATGCTGCACGGTTGGCAAGATTGCGACAGATTCAACAGTGAGGATTCTTGCTGCTGCTGCTGCTGCTGTTGCTGCTGCTGCTGCTGCTGTTGCTGCTGCTGCTGCTGTATGTCCTCCAGCTTGCTTCAACCCTCCACGGAATGGCCCAGGAGAGATCTGGTCAGCATGCACATTTGGGAACATCAGCAGCGAGCAATCTTGCCAAGGTACGCTGAATGCACCTAACACTTTTTAAGTTCCTGGCTTAAGGACCGCCTGTCCGACAGGGCTTTACTGCATGTACATTTGTGCGTGCCATGCACATGTGACATGTGTCCTTGCTGCAAGTATGTTTTGGCATGCAAGTGTGTCCTCACTGCACGTACAGTTGTTTGACAACAGTTGGCAACTGCATGGCATGTCCATGTGTCCTTACTGCATGTTACATGTTGCATGTGCTTGTTTCTTTCACTGCATGTATATTAGTGCATGTACATGAGTCCTCATGTGTCCTCACTTCATGTACAGCAGTGTCGCATGTGACACAGCAACGCCAGAGCCCGCGCTGCTGCTGAAGCTGCCGCTGCTTCTGACAACATCATGTATGCTGTGTGTGGGTTTGCTGTTGCAGGCGACTGCGTTCGGGGTTATGGGGGTGGAATTGCTGCCAAATGCACGAACGGTGCCTGGTCGGTTGTTGGGCTGTGCACAGGTGGGTCGCCAAATGCACGTGATGCCCACCCTTAGCAAAGTTTGCTGTACCCTGTGCTCTTTGCGGTTGACGCCATGCATGCACAAGTTCGGGTGGAGGCGTACGCCTGTACATGCACCACAGTCACCACCATGTGCAGCGCTGCCCGTTATCGACTTGCCTGCTGTCGATGGTCACTGCTTAGGGCAGTGGACGGTCACTGGTGACCTGCCATGCTGCTTGCAAGCGGTAGTACTATCAGCATAGGTGCCAGTCGAGTTGCTGTTCTCTGTGAGCAACGAATGTGCATATGCGTGCATATGCGTGCGCATGACCCTGTAGGGTATTCTCTGCCATTGGTAGGACACACAGAGTTGCAGTGGTTCCTTCATCGTCACCCACATACTTTCCCTAACGCGGGTGTCGTGTCGGCGTTTGATGTGAACACACCATGCTGCTGCAGGCCCCGCCGCGTGCGACAATCCACCCAACAGCTCACCCGGCTTCACCTGGGCCAACTGCGCAACAGGCACCGCCGCAGTGGACTCAAGATGCACGGGTGGCTGCGCGCCTGGCTACACCGCGTCTGGTGTAATTTCAGCCACCTGCAACACCAGGGGGCGTATGTTGTGTCTGGGCAGTGCACGGGCGATGGTGATTCACTGAAAGTGATGACTCATCACGTGATGTGCTGTATGATGACTGGAAATACTAATAGAAATAAATAATGATTAATAATGATTATAATGTAATGATGAAATGCTAATAGTTATAATATTAATAATAATATGGCGGCGCCAAGACACTCACACCCGCACTCATACTTGCTGCTGCTGCCGCCTTCTGCTTTTTGCTTGTCAACAGCATGCCCCAACCCCCCAAGGTCCTCCACTGGCGAGGTCTGGTCCGTGTGCTCCAGCAGCACCACCAGCAACGGCCAACCTCAGGCGCAGGTGAGGTTCAGTCTGTCAAGCTGGCAGTCAGGGCTGGCAGTCACTGCTCTTCATCATGCCCTAACGACATGTTCAACTAGCCCATGCTGTTCCATCTGTTCATCTCGCATCAGCACCATTACACCGGTGTCAACCTTAGCCCCAAACTTTGGTTGGACAGTCCTTTGTTGGCACCAGCTGCTGCTGCCGCCGCCTGCTTGCTGGTGTATGCAGGCAGCTGTGGGCCAGGGTATGAAGGTGCAGTGGCAGCTACGTGCACAAACGGTGCCTGGACTTTTGCTGGGTCCTGCAGAGGTGCGCTGGCAGTGCTGGCCTTGCTGGCACATGTGTACACCAACACAACCTGTGATTGAGTGCGTGCAGCCGTGCCCGCAAGCACGCCGCCTTGCTGCCTGCTGATGCTTTGATCACATGCTGCGCCCAACCAACAGTGCATGCAATGCAATTGTCTTCACCATGGTGGCCAGCTGCGCCCCTTGTACTTCTGGCTGTCGAGTACTTATTCTGTGAGGCGGCTGTGATTGTCACCATGTCTTGAGCGAGGTGCTGTGCCATTCTTCCTGCCCGCCTACCCGCTCTGCAGACATTGACGGCTGTGCTTCAGCGAACGGTGCATGCAGTGTGGGGGGGTGCCAGCTTAGCCAATGGCACCTGCATTGATGCAAAGGCACCCAGCACTGGCTTCAGCTGTGGCTGCATCACAAGTGCCACCTGGAGCGGCAATGCCTGCAGTGGTGAGAGTAGTCCGCGTACAATCTTGCACAAGCCCATGCGGTACCATCAGTTACTGCAACTGTACCATGATGTATATACACATGCCCAATTACAAATGTAATTTCTATATAATTTCTCTATTCATGAACACTAATTTATATGACAAGGATACCAACACTATAGGCTGTGTAACTAGCTAACTAACTATACACATGATGTTGTCAGACATGTCATGTCTACATCATTGATGTAGATAGACATGATGTGTGTACACAATATATGATGTACTTTATATGATGTACTTTATCGTGATGTCTTGTATGATGTACTTTATCGTGATGTGGTGTACGATGATGTGCTGCGCCACACTGTGCTCCTTGTGGACGCAAGCCGCAGCTGCCTCAATGTCTGCATGCATGCAACCGCCGCTTCAGGTCTGCATTGGTGAGCGGGTGTAGGCCATACAACATGGACTCGCAACCTGATTGGCGGCCCCTCACATAGTGTGTTGGTGGGTTGCTTCTGGAATTCCAGTCAACGTTGCTGCTTCTCTGTGCACTTTTAGATGACAACGGTTGCGCGGGCAGCCCATGCCAGGGCGCGCTCAACTCCGATTGGCTTTGCTTTGATGAGGCAGCGCCCAAGACAGGCTACAGATACGGCTGTGTGCCAGGCAGTGTGTGGAACGGAACTGCATGCGCAGGTGCGCGGGATGGTAGGTTTTTCAAGGAGCTATATTATGATATAAACTCTATACAGCTGCAACGCTGGGCAAGGCTTGCCACAACCCGACCAGGTAACAGGTTGTTAGCTGGCATTACAATAGTCACTGTTGCTACGGCACATCTATTGCTTTGCATACAGCCTCGTGACACACATGAATGATTGTATGAATGAGCTACGCGTGGTGCGTGCGCACTTCGCACCCGCCGCAGGCACTTATGAAAAGTTGAGGGAGGGCGTGTTGTGACAATGAAGAACACCACACCCCCAACCATCTCTGGCATAGATAGCCATAGTGTTGTTCCATCACATGCTCGGTTTTTGCAACAAATCGGTTCTTAACAGCTGTTGTTGCTTCTGCTGCTGCTGTGTTGTGCCTACAGATGTGGATGGCTGTGCAGGCAGCAACCCATGGCTGTGCAGGCAACAGCCCATGTGGCGGCCAACAAATCGGTTCTTAACAGCTGTTGTTGCTTCTGCTGCTGCTGTGCTGTGCCTGCAGATGTGGATGGCTGTGCAGGCAGCAACCCATGGCTGTGCAGGCAGCAGCCCATGTGGCGGCCAACAAATCGGTTCTTAACAGCTGTTGTTGCTTCTGCTGCTGCTGTGCTGTGCCTGCAGATGTGGATGGCTGTGCAGGCAGCAACCCATGGCTGTGCAGGCAGCAGCCCATGTGGCGGCCAACAAATCGGTTCTTAACAGCTGTTGTTGCTTCTGCTGCTGCTGTGCTGTGCCTGCAGATGTGGATGGCTGTGCAGGCAGCAACCCATGGCTGTGCAGGCAGCAGCCCATGTGGCGGCCAACAAATCGGTTCTTAACAGCTGTTGTTGCTTCTGCTGCTGCTGTGCTGTGCCTGCAGATGTGGATGGCTGTGCAGGCAGCAACCCATGGCTGTGCAGGCAGCAGCCCATGTGGCGGCCAACAAATCGGTTCTTAACAGCTGTTGTTGCTTCTGCTGCTGCTGTGCTGTGCCTGCAGATGTGGATGGCTGTGCAGGCAGCAACCCATGTGCTGGCCAAGCCAAGAACTTTTGCGTGGACGTGCCCGCACTAGGCACTGGCTTCAAGTGCAAATGTCCGCCCAGCTTCATACTGGACGGCACGGTATGCGTCCCGTGTGTCAGCGTTGTTGATGGTAATGGCACAGCTGGCTTCTCTGGTGACGGCGGCCCTGCCACTCAGGCCACGCTCAACGAGCCGACCGGTGTAGCGTTGGATGCTGCTGGAAACTTGTATATCTCACACTTAGTGACAGGTGAGCTGAACAAAAACTCAGAAGTCAGCAGCATCATGTGCGGCTTCTTTTACACTGATGCAACAAAGTGGCATGCAGTTGCGTGGCCGTCGGCCTCTGTTGCTGGGATGCCGTTGGGCTGCAAGCTCTAGAGCTGCCAAGGTTAAGCAGAGAGCAAGGCAGCTACTGCATAGTATGTGCACAAGCAACAATGCAGCATGAGCGTCATCATAAGTCGTTGCTACCCAAAACCAGCGTCGTCCCCAACAAACGTGCCAACCATTCTTACATGTGGCTCCTTTGTGTTTGGCACTGCAGCGTTGGTCGGCAACAACGAGGTGAAGCGCCATGCTCTACGAAGAGTTGATGCGGCCACCGGCACCATCGTTTCTCTGTCATCTCTGGCCCTCTCCAACCAACTTATGTCTTCATCCAATGCCAGCTTTGTACACGCTACTGCTGATGGAGGACAAGTCTACTTATCGACTGGTTACGAGGTGTACAAGTATGATGTTGCAACCAAAAGTACAGTTGGTCTCGTATTTGGCATGTTTTTGGCGATCTGCGGCGTAGGTGTCCCACCAGGATCGGGACGCCTGTTTTTTGTGGCATATCCAGCTGATCCTACTGTTGCTACTAGTGGGTCTCTGAACAGCATCAGCTCAGACTTCAACTCAGCACGACGCGCGGAAACCCTCTTCCCAGGCTCAGCAGAGGCTCTGGCATTCAGAGCATTCGGTGAGGCCTTAGGTGAGGCCTTCGGATAGGCCTTCTGTGAGGCCTTCGTGAGGCCTTCGGTGAGGCCTTAGGTGAGGCCTTAAGTGAGGCCTTAGGTGAGGCCTTAGGTGAGGCCTTCGGTGAGGCCTTAGGTGAGGCCTTCGGTGAGGCCTTAGGTGAGGCCTTAGGTGAGGCCTTCGGTGAGGCCTTAGGTGAGGCCTTAGGTGAGGCCTTAGGTGAGGCCTTAGGTGAGGCGTTCACAACAGACAGAAGAGCGTTTCCAGACGGCCGCATCTACAAGTGGAATCCGTTGACTCCTGCCACACCTCCACAGCCACGGAACACAGGTTCTGATGTAGCAGCTACATGTGCCGTTGTGACGAGTGTCGCTTTCAGCCAGCCAGAGGGTATTGCTGTTGACTCCTTCCAGAATGTGCTGGTTGGTGAAGGACAGCCGGGCAAGGTGTGGTTTGTGGATGCAGGAACGTCAGAGCTCCGCCTGGTTGCTGATGGTTTGAGCAATCCCAAGGGTGTGGCTTTTGGGCCGGGTGGACGCTCAGCCTACTTGCTGACACTGGCAATCACCGCGTCTTGAGGGTGATGTTGGCTCCAGAGTGTGCTAACGTTCACACTGTCAGCTCCTGAACAGGCCGGCAGCAGCGATGGTTGGGTGCAATGCGCTCGCGTTGCGCCAGATCATAGTATGATGCCAGTGGCATACGATGCAGTGCCGCACTCTGCAACAGAGGCTCTATGTGTGCGTTTGGTGGGGCCGTGGCAACAACGCTCATCACCCAGCAGTGCCTGGCCTGGCCTAGGGCACGGTGCCTTGAGGCTTCAATAACGATTGGCATCTGCCTTTGGCAACGCTTGGCAACTGTCTTTTGCAACGGCTGTCATCTGTTTCTGGCAGCGGTTGGTATCTGTGTTGCGCAGCTGTTGATATCTGTCTTTCACAGCGGCTGGCATCCAACTTTGGGGGCTTTTGGTATCATGCCAAAGACGGGTATCATGTCATGCCAAACACAGGCTGTCTTTGGCAGCGTTGAAGTCTGCACACATATGCATAGATTCACATGACAGCATGATTGCTGGTGCTGGTGATGACCTGGCACTGATGTCACCCAGTGCCATGATAGATCTGTCAACGGCTTCGTTCACCATTCAAATCGCATGCTTGCTGGTGCTGGTGTTGGTGATGATCCGGCACCTAGTGTCACACAGTGCCATGCCATGGCATCTAGTAGATATGTCTGCTGCTTTGTTCACAGTTTGAAGCGCATGCTTGCTGGTGTTGGTGTTGGTGATGACCTGGCACGCAATGTCACCCAGTGCCATGATAGATCTGTATGCAGCTGCATTTGCACAGGCGAGATAGCATTAGGTTGTGCAATGATGAAGGCAGAGAAAGCTCCATCTGCTTCACATGTTGTGCATGCTGTTTTTCACAACCGATCACTCCCTTACATGCTGAGTACCTGCCGGCTGCAGTCATGGCTTTTGCTAGCCGCACAAAAAATGGTGGTTCCATGCCGCATGCGCAGCATCGATTGCGGCCATTACGCCTGGGAAGGTTTGCGGCCATTACGCCTGGGAAGGTTGGGCATTGACTGGGGTGTCACGATCATCATCATGTTATGAGGCCGCAGCATGTAATAGAGTGACCAGTCGTCCAACGGAACCGACCGGGGGCAGTTGGGTCCCCAACCGGTGTCACTGTTGTGGTTTTGTTGCGGCAGCATCATGCCATGTGCTGTTGGCAAACGGGTTGTGCATGCATCGTAAAGATTATAGCAGCCGGCAGCTGCTGAGCCAGTGGCCTGCCATTGCATAGCTGAGCCCTGTCACATCATGTCTGAGTAAGCAATGCACGCCTATATTGTGGTTGCTATTCCCAACGCCCGCCTGTTTTGTGAATGCTGTTCCCACAGAGTTGTGCCCACCAAGTGTATGGCCAACCAATACATTCCGCCCCCCTTGTAACCGACAAAAAAACAGGAGCTCTTGAGCGGGCCGCTCCTGGTCAAGCTTTGCATTGAGGTAATATGTTGCTTTTACCTGGAGCCCAGGATCCGCCTAAAACCGTTCACTATACAGAGTTTGTTTGGAAGTGAAGGCGCGCCTTGGAAGTTGCATCCAAACCGGGTGTACACGACATGCACAAGACATGTCAACCAGGGGTAGTGAGTGAGTCATAAGTTATGATGGTATACTACTCATTACCCCTGGTGTCAAAAACAGCAACAGCAACAGCAACAGCAACAGCAGGCGCAACAGCAGCAGCAGCAGGCACGTCAGCAGCAGCAACGGCAGCAGCAGCAGCAGCAGCGTGTAACTGCTGCTACAGCAGCAGGAACGCCGCTGCTGCACGAGAGCCAGAACGGCTTTGTCCCAAGCGCAGCTGTGCTGACCACCAGAGTGTGCTCAGTGAGGTGTTGGGTGGGAGGAAAGCTGAGGGGAAGGATTCTTATGTGCTGTTTGTTGACACCTATAAGGCTTTCCCAACAGTGTGGCTTGATGGGCTCTTTCAAAAGCTGTGGGACAAGGGTGTGCGTGGAAAGATGTTCCGTGTACTCTACAACTTGTATCAGGGTGCGCGCCGTGTGGTGTCTCACGAAGGTCATGTCACTGAGAGCTTCACATGTGACCTTGGTTTGCATGAGGGCGATGTTATTTCCCCACACTGTACCTGTACTTCATTGATGATCTGCTGCATGAGGTGCATGCAAAGCACCCTGGAATCACCCTTATGGGCCCTTGTGACGAACCTGCTGGTCAGGTTGTGGCAGCCATGCAGGCTGATGACTTTGTTGCTGTGTGCGGATCTCTGGCTGAGGTTCAGGCTGTGGCTGCAACAGTTTATGAATACAGTTGTAAGTGGCGGTTCAAGCTGAATAGCTTGAAGTCTGCTGTCATGCATGTCTCACCAGCTAGACAGCCCAGCCAGTTGGCTGACTCTGGCATCATTTGGAATGGTGTGCCTGTGCCTGTTGTATCAGAGTACTGCTACCTTGGCCTGTGGTTCAATAATGCCTGCAACTGGAGTACGCACTTTGAGAAGATGTTGGCAAAAGTGCATCGTGTGAAGGGTGGGCTCATGCCAGTTTGGAAGAGCCGGCTCATCAGCGTGGAAGTAAAGCGTATCATTCTGCTTACATGCGTTCGCCCGATTGTTGAATATGGCAGTGAGGTCTGGTTTCCGTCAGCTGCAAGGCAACTGCAACAGATTGACAAAGTGCAGACTGACATCATCAAGTGCTCAATGCGTTGTGGCAAGGAGCGCCCTTGCACTTCACTTGTTCTGGCTGAATGGGGTGTGAAGCCATTGCACATGTGGCTTCATCAGAGGGCGATGGAGTATTACTTTAGGGTCCAGCGTATGCAGAATTCGCGTTTGCCACGTCAGGTTTTCTCAGCTGAGTGGAAGCGCCCTAGTGGTGCTGTTGCGGTGACACCTTGGCATAAGTATGTGCAGAGTTTGCTTTGCAAGTATGGTGTGGATGTTGAGGCGGCGGCTGATCGAGCTAATGCGTGCAAGAATCACATCAACCGTCAGGTCAGGAAGCTGCATGCAGACACAATTGTTTGTGAATCACTGCAGCACTCTACTTTGAGCCGTTACATCACGCATGTGCACCCTACACATGCTGATGCCATGCGTTTTAATGAGTGTAGATGCCCCGTACCAGTTCCAATATGGGTTGAAACCTCAAATCCGTGGTGGTTCAATAGCAGCTATTCCCCGTGTGTTTGGTTGCTCTCTCTAGAGCCTCTACGTAGTACGCATTGATGATGATGTTGATAGAGTGCGGCGCTGTTGTGCTATGTCGATGATTTAGTTCAACTCTCCCGGGGAGAATGACCGAAGTTTGCCAGGCCCACTAAGCTTCAACTTGAAGATTATGATAATCAGTCACCACGCACTGCAGAGTGAACTTATCTGGCTGCCGCACAATGGTTGTGCTTGTATACTGCGTTTTATGACAGACCCCTATTCAAGTTGATTGCAGTACACATTTGCTCCTAAGGTTGCTGGAGTCTGAGTTGTTGATGCCACGCTACCAGTACGGCGTACACAATGAAAGTGTCGGATTACAGGACTACAAGACATGGCCAACACTGTTGTGACAACACCAGGAATCCATCTGCTGCCCCTCTGCTGCTGCTTAGCAGCCGTGATGTCGCTAAGCCGCGGTTGGCAACATCAATCACTCTAAGCGGGAACAACAGCAGTACTTTCCAGCACCGCAGGGCATCAGCTGGCAAGTGCTGCATGCTGGACATAACCTTGCGCTGCCATCCTGCACAATCGGCGAGAAGTCATAGACACATAACCCAGAATAACAGAATGCAAGAATCACCCCCGAATGGTTACTCAAGTTCTCTCACTGGCGTAACCAACCCCTTCCCTTCCAATCGAGATGAAGCAGAAGACGGAGTTCGGACCGATTGTACCCCGCAATCAATTCGAGGACAATCAATGCGGGCAGCAGCTCACATCATACGCCAAACACACTCTGCCACAGTCCGTCGCAGCACGCACACAGACACCGTCGTCACTCCAGATGCCTACAGCGCTGCGCTGCTGTTGCTGCAGCGACCGCAGCCCCCAAACCCCGAGATTTCCTTTGAAGCTACTACACCCTGTCTTTCTTCAGACCTTTTGGAACCATACCAGTCACGCTGTTTTTCGCCGTTCTTTACAGCTCGTCGTGATCTCCCAAGTCCTCATCGCCGCCAGCAGCGCCGCCTGGGCCGCCACCAGCAGCATACAGCTTGCTCACGATGGGGTTCACCACATCCTCCAGCTGTTGACGTGAAAAAAACGGCAGCAGCAGCAGCAACAACGATATCAGTGCGTGTGATCAATATGAAAATGGAAGCATCATGCTGGCAGCTTGCTCACGATGGGGTTGACCACATCCTCCAGCTACTTACGTGACAAATGTGGCAGCAGCAGCAACAAAGACATATGTGAGTGTGATTGACATGAAAGTGGCAGCATCAGCAACGCATACATCTTGCCCACGATGGAACTCACCACATTCTCTAGCTATTGTGTTCTCCTCCACCCACCGTTAAACGACATTGCTTCCACCCTGCACACTGCTAATAGGAAATCCTCACCCCTGAGCCCTCACTCACCTCCTTGCGGCGGTCGTTGAACTCGTCTGCATCTGCCTCTGCGTTCTCCTCCACCCATTCCATGGCCTCCTTGACTGCATCCAGCACAGTCTTCTTGTCCTCAGCAGACACCTTGTCCTACACGCGAGCAGCAATTTAATAGGCAGGCGAGCAGCAGCGACAGGTAACCGGCAGGCAGGGCAACAAAGTGCATCCAGCACAGTCTTCCTGTCCTCAGCAGACACATTGCCCTGCAAGCAACTGTATAACAGACGAGCAGCAGTGATAGGTATGCAGCAGGCAGGGCAATAAAGTGCATCCAGCACAGCCTTCTTGTCCACAGCCCACACCTTGTCTTGCACGCACAACCCAAACAAGCAGCATGGTCATCAGACACTGCCCGTGCTGATCTCAAGACAGGGTTATATGCAATGGCAACATTGCACGTGCAAACATCTCACGCTGTAAAGTGAGGCACACAGAACCCTTGCAACTTGCAGAGGACACAAATGCAAGGCATGTAATTAAGGAAAGGTTCATGGAGTGCAGTCAGCCATATGCACCACAAGCAACAAACAATAACTCCAGCCGCAATGTCAACCACAAACACAGCCCTACAGGGCAAGCATGTATGTATGTAAACCATCTGTTATACACTGTTATATCTGTTATGTAACATGTTGAAACAGCACTGCCCACCTTGGCCTTGTCCTCCACGGTGCTCTTGACGGAGTAGATGTACGTCTCCAGCTGGTTCTTGGCATCAATCTTGGCCTTGACTGCTTTGTCCTGCAAGTGACAACAGCAAACACCCCCTACGAGTGAGGAATGTACTTGACGAGCAGCGTACGGTCACATAGCTGTTGGCAGCAGTTTTGCACAACGTAGTGCTGTTCAAGTGTGCTTTGGCCCAGCACCTAGTGCGTAACACCCAAATCTGCACGACACGCCCTGTAAGTAGAGACCGGAACTAGCGGGTTTGACGCTGAGCCGAGTGGTTTTGTGTTGGTTTTGTTTTGACGTTGTCTGTTGCGACTGCGCGGGAAGTGCTGAAGTTAGGCGAGCAGCAGGTGGCTGTTGATGTTGGTGGTGCCGTTGCTGCTGTTCATCAGTGATTGCTGTGCCACCAGCCTGTTGCTGCTGCTGGTGCTGGTGCTGTAGCTGCTGCTGCTGTGCACGTCCAGATCGTCGCTATCCCTTAGATGGTCTATGATTCCACTCGGTGTTGAAATGAAAATTTAGTAAAGAATCGAGCAATTGCGGTGCGGTTGCTTCGGCATCGGCCATGTAGATCGATGGAAGTGATGGGTTACCAGACGCGACCACGCACGAATAATGTATGCTGTGGTGCAGCAACCACAACGGAGAACACCGCACGGCATCACAAAGGTCAGCATATGTGTCAGAGTCACCAGAGACGGCCACCAAGTGCGGCCACGAATGCCGCTGACAGCAACGCAGAGTAATATGTTTTTTATTAAAGGCGTGTTTAGCGCAGTTTCAAGGCCTGAGAGGCCGTGTTTTTGTATACGCACGAGTGACCGTTTGAGGCCAGGGCCTTGCACATGCGTCTACATAGGAAGGTACCCTGTTCGACTTGACCCCCCCTTTGCACAATTCGCTTCAGTTCTCAACTTGCAAAGAAGAGCCCCTTCTGTGGCTACTGCTGGTCAAGTCAAACCTCGGTCAAACCCCACCTGCTCCGCGAATTCCTCTGCCTCCTGCACCATGCGCTGGATCTCCTCATCGCTCAGGCGGCCCTTCTCAGCCTTGATGGTGATCTTCTCCTTCTTGCCCGTGCCCTTGTCCTCAGCGGCAACGTTCAGGATGCCGTTGGCGTCAACCTCAAACGTCACCTCAATCTGAGGGGTGCCGCGGGGTGCTGGGGGGATACCGTTGAGATCGAACTGGCCCAGCTTGTGGTTGTCCTTGGTCATGGCGCGCTCACCCTCAAACACCTGCAGGCGCGGAGCGGGTGCGGCAAGAAAAAGGCAAGAATAGCAATTCAGTGTTGTGTTCACGATAGGCAGTGTGGAATGGCATGCCTACCTTCCAACAGTGGTGCGCTCTCCCTTAAAGACTCGTAGTGCAGCAGCAGCAACAGCAGTGAGGCAACCAGCGAGGCTTGCATATGGGTGATCGGGTTCGTGGGCAGCAACGTGCAAACAGATACACAAGGTGCTGCCAGCGAGACGCGCATGTACTGCCGCTTGCGCGCGCAAGAGACATATTACAACACAGTGATACCAAGCCTCAATCATAGCAGCGCACCTGGTTTGACACGGTGGTCTGCTGGTCCTGGTAGGAGGTGAACACCTGGCTCTTCTTGGTGGGGATCACGGTGTTGCATAAATAGTTACAGAGATGGATAGTTGGATAGAACAGACACGCACCTGGATGGACACGGTGGTCTGCTGGTCCTGGTAGGTGGTGAACACCTGGCTCTTCTTGGTGGGGATCACGGTGTTGCGGGGGATGAGCTTGGTCATCACGCCGCCAACGGTCTCAATGCCCAGCGACAGCGGAGCCACGTCAAGCAGCAGGATGTCCTTGACCTCATCGCCACCCTCACCACCCAGGATGCCACCCTGCGGGATGACGACAGAAAAACATCAGCAGCAGCAGCCGACAGAGGTCTCAGGTATGGTCATATGGCAGCAGCAGGATGTCCTTGACCTCATCGCCACCCTCACCACCCAGGATGCCACCCTGCGGGATGACGACAGAAAAACATCAGCAGCAGCAGCCGGCAGAGGTCTCAGGTATGGTCATATGGCAGCAGCAGGATGTCCTTGACCTCATCGCCACCCTCACCGCCCAGGATGCCACCCTGCATGATAACGATAGAACAAGCAGCAGCGGCAGCAGCAGCAGCAGCGACAGAGGCTTTCAGTATGGTGGTATGCAAGCAGCAGGATGTCCTTGACCTCATCGCCACCCTCACCACCCAGGATGCCACCCTGAGGGAATAATGATGCAGCAGCAGCAACATGTGTCAGCGCAATGCATAGGTGTGTCAGCAGCAGGATGTCCTTGTCGCAGGATGTCCTTGTCGCAGGATGTCCTTGACCTTGTCGCCACCCTCATCGCCCAGGATGCCACCCTGCATGATGACGAGTACACGCGCAGCAGCAGCAACATACACACGTGTCAGCGCAATGCATTGGTGTGTCACCAGCAGGATGTCTTCGACCTCATCGCCACCCTCACCGCCCAGGATGCCACCCTGCAGGATGACCACAGAAAAAGCAGCAGCAGCAGCAGCAGCAGCAGCGGGCAGAGGCTTTCAGTATGGTCATAGGTCAGCAGCAGGATGTCCTTGACCTCATCGCCGCCCTCACCACCAAGGATGCCACCCTGCAGGATGACGACAGAAAAACATCAGCAGCAGCAACAGAATGACTCACCCCTTTTGCACACACTGACGCCTGCACTGTCTCTGCATGCACGCCACACACACCAATTGCAAGCGCCCGCAAGCAGCGGCAGCAGCACCCACCTGCACGGCTGCGCCGTCGCGACGGCCACATCTGGGTGGATGCCCTTGTTGGGCTCCTTGCCCACAAACCACAACAAGACCCGTTGTAGTGTTTGGCACCGTAGTAATCAACTACACCAACAGACAACAAATGCACAGCTCTGCAAATAGCCAGCGCAAAGACACATCGCAGCAGCACCCACCTGCACGGCTGCGCCGTATGCGACTGCCTCATCGGGGTTGATGCCCTTGTTGGGCTCCTTGCCCTCAAAGTACTCCTTGAGCAGCTGCTGCACCTTGGGGATGCGCGTGGAGCCGCCCACCAGCACGATCTCGTCGATCTCACTCTTCTTCATGTTGGCGTCTTCCATGGCCTGATGAAAAGAGTGACGTAAGAGTGAAAGCAGATGTGAGCGTGAGTGAGAGCGCATGAACAGGAAAAAGCAGCGGCACACTCTTATGCTGGTGTTGCCATGGCATGGATTATGAGAAGAGCGACAAGACACAAACGCCTGGATGCTTCAAAAACATATGCGACAAGCCTCAGAACTTGCTACAAACCAGGCAGGCGAGTGAGTTGCAGTTGTTGTGGGACGCATTGGGCAATAGTGCAACAGTTCTAAGCCACAAGAAACCACACCAAACTCTGCGTACCTTGCGCACAGGGCCCAGGGTCTTCTTGAAGAGGTCGTTGTTCAGCTCCTCAAAGCGTGCGCGGGTGAGCGGCTCGCTCAGGTCAACGCCCTCAGCCAGGGACTCGATCTCAACACGGACCTGCAGCAGCAGTCAGCGCAACAGCCACAGGTTACATAGATGAGATGACGCGTGTGGCCTACCAAACGCGCGGGTGAGGCCTCAATCAAACAATGCGCTCAGCCAGGGACTCGATCTCCACGCTATCCTGCAGCAGCAGCAGCAGTGCAACGCAATAGTGGCAAGACAGGGTGCAAAGCTTGAATAATGTGTGTGGACAATCAAGCGCGCGGGTGAGCGGCTGTTGAAAAACCATGAGACCTGACGAGACTGCAGCGGACAGCGCACCTGTGCTGGCTGGACAGGGTGCGCTTAGCTCGCTCGGGCGATGCTGGGTCAACCCAAAAATGCACGAACATGTGAAACGCATTGCTGTGTCATTCGAGTTCACTTTATTGGGAGGTAAGTGATGGCACAGCTGCTATAGGTCAGAATAGATCAAATCTGTGCTAATTCGATGTGCTATTTGATGCGCACCTGGTGCTGGCTGGACAGGGCACGCTTGGCGCGCTCGGCCTCGCGGCGCAGCTTCTGCTTGGCGCGGGAGTCCTTGGAGATGTCCACCTTGTACTTCTTCTTGATGAGCTTCATGAAGTACTCCATCACGCGCTGGTCAAAGTCCTCGCCTGCAGGATGTGACAATTACAATATGTCCTGTTGTGTCAGCAACCAAAAGGTACAATTGCTTGATTGCTGGTTGATCAGCTTCATGAAGTACTCCATCACACGCTGGTCAAAGTCCTCGCCTGCGGGAGTCAGATAGGCAGCGTATACGGTGTGTTGATAGTGAGCGGATACTGATGAATAGGCAACAGCTTGATGAAGCACTCCATCACGCAATGGTCAACAACTCCTCACCTACAGGACGGGAGCCACCAAACGCCCAGTCTGTAGTCGCTGTCACTGTCATCACCTGAATACAGACGTGATGTGCTGCTGCTCTACCACAAGCAAACCCGCCACCAGGCAACCATGCACACGCAGCTGCTTTGAAGGCAATAACGTTCAACTGCGTGCCTCCCAGGTGGGAGTCGCCGTTGGTGGAGATGATCTGGGACACCCGTTGTCGATGGACTTTTGATGAGATCAGTACATTACAGCTAAAACTTGCTGCTGAGCTGCCACCAGCAAACCTGCCAGCAGGCAACCATGCACGCGCAGCTGCTTTGAAGGCAGAACAGTTATCACCACGCTTGCTCACCTCCCAGGTGGGTGTCGCCGTTGGTGGAGATGACCTCAAACACGCCGTTATCGATGGTCAGGATGGACACATCAAAGGTGCCACCTCCCAGGTCAAACACCAGGATGTTCTTCTCGCCACCCTTCTTGTCAAGACCGTACGCAATGGCGGCAGCCGTGGGCTCGTTGATGATGCGCACCACGTTGAGGCCTGCAGGTTTGAAAAGTAAGATGTCCATGTAAGTAACATGTTGCAGTGACAAGTGACAAGCACGGGGTTGGTTGGTGATGCACACCACGTTGAGGCCTACAGGTTGCACCACGTTGAGGCATGCAGCAGACCACTGCAGCAAAAGCAGCATCGCCAGGTGCTGTTGAGCAACATCCCACTGCTGTGAGTGGTCAACAGCAAGCATCTGATGGCAACCAAAGGGGGGGGCTTGTTGATGATGATGAGCGACAAAACCAGGCGCTGGAGTACAGCAGCTGGGGAGCTGACTGCTGGCTACAAATGTGTACCACCACTGCTGCTTGGTCAACCGCCGCATGCCTACGCGCAACTGCAACAGCTATGCCGTTGCGTCTTGAGGGTGCTACAGTGTCTGCGGCTGCTGTAATACCAATGGTGTGCATGTGCAGCATGCGCAGAGTGGGTGGGTACTGCATTGACAGGGCTGCTACAATCAGCAGATAGACAAGGCTTCTTGTAGCATACTCAGCTGCTGCCGGCAACCCTGCACCCGTCGCTGCTGCTGCTTCGCACATTGTTGCCTGCATGCGTCCCCGGTTGCGTGGCGGTGCCACAACCAACAGATAAGCAGGTCTTAGCAGCCAAGGGCCGCACCTGAGATGGTTCCTGCGTCCTTGGTTGCCTGGCGCTGCGCGTCGTTGAAGTATGCGGGCACAGTCACCACGGCGTGCTTCACTGTCTTGCCCAGGTAGGCCTCTGCTGTGTCCTTCATCTTGGTGAGGATCATGGCGCTGATCTCCTCTGGAGAGAACACCTGCAGGAACGACATAGGATGGCCGCCAGCACGTGCAAAGTGGGTACAGCAATCATGATGTCATGGTAAGCAGATGCAGCAACGTGTTGACTGCACCTTGGCTGCGAATGCAAACCTACGCGGCAGCTGTCATGCTGCAAGTGGCCTGCTCCCCAGCTGCTGCAGTGCTGCGGTCAAACTTTGGCTGCTGGTCAAACTGGACAAACTTCTGTCGCACACCTTCTCCTCGCCGTTGACCTTGACCTTAATGTAGGGCTTGGTGGCCTTGTTGACGATGTCGTATGACACCAACTTCTTGTCGCGCTGGACCTCCTTGTCCTCATACCTGCAATCATCGCAAGGCAGACAAAAGAGCGGCAGCCTAATTGTTAGGTGATAGAGTGTCACATGTTGCAGCAGTACTGTACACCATATCCTTGGCGTCGCACATAAGCAGTGCACACACCGCAGCAGGCTGCAGACAGCAGCTGTTCAAATACAACAAGATCCACTAGTAGCAGGCAGCAGGCAACAGTGCTGCTCCTGCTGCTGCTCTGCAGGGCACAGCAGAATGCTTGCAGGCACTGGCACATGTCGACTAGCACAGGGGGCAACCGGGTGTGCTGTCAACCAGGGCAGCTATACACTTGCTACAGAACTGTCCAGCAAACACTGCAGCATCATATACAAAAGGGTAGCATAGGCAAGCCAGCTGAAAACAGAACACGCGCTGTTGAAGGTTGCTGGGATGCACTCAGGCTCTGCCATGCTCACACTCAAACCATGCATTACATGCATGAGCAACGAAGCAGGCCTCGCCAGTTGGTGTTTGTACGTCAAAAAAAAAATTTGTCAGCGACAAGCAGCTGCCTGCATGCAAGCAAACGCCGACATGCACCCAACCAACTGCAGCAGCAGTACAAGACAGTACATGCCAATTCTTCCAGCTGCGCTGCAGCAGCTACTCACTTGCGGCCGATCAGACGCTTCACATCGTAGATGGTGCGTTCTGGGTTGACGGTAGCCTGGTTCTTGGCTGCGTCACCGATCAGGCGCTCGCTGTCTGTGAAGGCCACATATGAGGGGGTGATCCTGTTGCCCTGGTCGTTGGCGATTATCTCAACGCGGCCGTTCTTGTAGACACCGACACAAGAATATGTGGTGCCCAAGTCAATGCCAATGACTGTGCCCAGCTTCTCCTCGGCCTCCTTGCCAAGCACTGACAGCGTGTAGCTGGCGCAGGCCAGCACTGCAGCAGCGCAAAGAAGGACGCGAATACATTCACATACAACCCATGATACTGTTGTGGTGATACACAAGGAAGTAGCGTGCTCCTACTGGCTGGTCTTGACACCAACCTCCCCGCCCGCTACTGCTGCTTCCGGTTTGCTTCTAGTGGCCCGCCCGTTGCTGCTCACCTGCCAGTGCCACGATCAAGCCACGGCGTGCCATAGCTGTGCTATTAAAGTGCTGCTGCTGCTGGGCCCTTGCTCTCTGCTGCCTGTGTGTGCACGGTGCACACGGTGTCCAGCACTGAGGTGTTCCCTCTCGTCTAGATTGAAGTCGAGGCAAGGCTCAGGTCTACAAAGCACAAACAGAACTGACCAGCACAAACTACCACAGTGAGGGGGGTCAGGTGGGGGCTCGTGATTATGGCCTGGGCGGGCAGAACACTCTGGAGCAGGGTTGAGTTTTTGGGCCTGGGACAGCGTGTCACCCCACCTCACGCGAAAGTACCACCGTGCATACCATCTGATGCATTCGAGGCAAACAGCTTCGCGAAATTGAAGACACACGCGCTGGGACGCGGTCAAACAGCGCTGGATGCTCAAGATGGTGATATATAGCCAGTGTAAGGAGTTTAAAGCATCAAATGTTTTGTCAATTTCATACAGTGATTACGGCTCTTGTGTCCTAATAGGAGAAAGGGCGGCCCCTCAGGATATGAGGAAGTGTCCCATCTCCTTCCTGTCCTGTTGGACCTTTATCATCAGCAGGATCCTGTATCAACGTGACAAAACATACTATCATATTTTTCTGGACTCGTTTTCACAAGACAGCATGCTGGTAAACTGCAAAGCAACGGTGCACAGCTGTGCAGCATGTCACTGACATCAGCGATGCTGCCTGTACAGCTGTAGCACGTTGCCTGTGGCAACCCCTGCAACCCTTCATCAACACTGGCAGGAAAAAAGATAGATGCCTCATTAGAGCATTACCATAAGAGGCCACTGTGACATGGGCCAGCTATGTTTTGACTCCATAGAGAAATTGCGCAATGTGTTGTCGTTGACTGATGCATCCACCAAGTTGTTGCGTTTTGTTTCTGATGATATTTGGGGTAGTAGGGGGGTGTGCCGAGTGATATCTAGGAGCATTGCTGAGTATCTTGTCAAGCTTGGGATGTGCGTAATATTTGCAAACACAATGGAGCAGTGCTCCCTCTTTCTTCCGCTCCTGAGGGGCGCGGGGCCGATGGCGTTGATGCTATGGCTTAATGGGTAACATGATGATGATGATGACTCCGTAGAGAGGGCCCCTGCAGTGCATTTTTGGTTTTTGAGCGCTGCCGGCGCGAGTTCTAATAGACATTTATTACGAGCACCAGGTTAGGTCCTAATATGTTTGACAGTAAATGACATGTATGGTACAGAAACTTGAACATCAAGAACAGCTCCAAACCTTCCGAATGAGTGAACAAACTCAAAGCCTTTGAGTTTGTGCACACAACAGAGGCAGGAAATTCTGGAAATGTATTGCTCTTAGCCTATCAATTGTGTAGCCCAACAGGGTTTTTGCTTTGCGTGCCGCCTGGTGCCCAGTGTCATGCAGGTGAGTCTTCCAGCCAGCATCATCTTCTCCTGATTACCATCTTGTGCACCGGATTAAAGTTATCTATGATAGAAAGTAACACTATATAAAAGGAATCGTACCATGTATACTGCACTTGAGCCTGCAGAACACGCGGTTGTGCTGCTGCTGCCGATGCTGTTGCTGCTCTTTGACCGAGTACATCAGAGGCAGCAATCGGCCGTGCTAACCACGTTAATTGAGGCTCCGGAAAGCATGCGTCCATCCCGTGGCATCCGCAGCTGGCACATGTGACAGCGTGTCCCCCTCACAGGTGTGTCACTTCTAGAAGCAAGGCGACGATTGACCACATTAGCGGGTGTTGGCTACCGCGATCTTCAAATTTGTCTGGTCCAGACAATCCTGAAGAAAGTGCGAGCTTTGCTGCAGCAGAATCAAGGGAGCAGGAGCTCATCTTCGGTTGCAGTGCAGTAGTCCAGAGGCGGAAGCCCGCAGCAGCAAGATGAAGCTCACAGCACTCCTGATCTTGGCGGGGTTGTGCTTGGCATGTGTAGCAGCAGGTGCGTGGCAGCGTGGAGGAAGTGCAGGGCGCCATCGTGTCCTGGCCGTGGTGCAGCACGCTCTGAGCCGTGTCCCGTTTACTGGAAGATTCAAATGCATATGTTAATTGTCTGTTTAAGATTTGCTTCAGCCGAATTGTCCCATCACGCTTTGTTTCGGTACTGCTTTGCTGCTGTTGCTGTGCAAAGTTGGTTGGCGCCTGCAGCAGGCTCCTCCGTTTTCGATCAACGCGTGTATCGTACTCCTTGTTGCAATAATCCGTTTGATATGCTTTCTGCAGGTGTTGCGGCTGCTGACGAGGCTGCAGCTGACATGACAGACAGCCCAAAGGTCAATGAGGGTGTGGCGGGGAGCAGCGGCACTGATGCAGCAGCAGCAGAGCGGTGAGCACGGTACTGCAACGTGTTGGCTTGCCTTCGCACAAAGTCACTGATGTTCATCAGCAATGGTGGCATTGTGGCATGTGCAGTGAACGTTGCGTGGGTACTGCAGCAGCAGCACACAGCCGTAGTTTGTTCTTGCAGTACTTTGCAGTACTTGGTTGGTAGCAGAGCGCCTGATGTACGTGTGGTGTGATCATATAAGCACAGCCTACACCACCAGCAGCAGCAGCAGGGCCACATATGCCATTATCATCCCTGTTGTGGTTTCAGTGGCATCAGCCATGCACTGGTCTGTGCTGTCGTAACACAGCCCTTTGCATAACCGATACTCCGTGCCTTGTCCGCGCCTTGCCATTTGTGCACACAGCTATTGACAGCCAGTGGTGCCAGCAGCAGGCGCAAGATCTTGCTACCTCCTGCTTCCTTCGAACTCATCATTGTGTGGATCTCAGCTGCATTCCTTTTTGTTGCCATTAGTGAATGGCATATGCACATGCAATCCCTGCCTGCTCAAACCGCTTCACTCTCCCACTGTTGCTGTCTGCACTGCCTGCCTGCCCAACTTCACACCCAACTTCACATCCGCCACGCCAACTTCACAGTGAGAGCATGGGCAAGATGTCGTCGCCGGGCTTCCAGCGCAAGATCAGGGACAACGCCAAGAAGTTTGAATTCCAGGCTGAGGTGGGTTTAGGGCATAACCTTTCTTAGTAGTAGCGATCGTCATGCAGAGCACACCATGGGTGTTTCGTCAAACAGGCTTGCAGAGATCAGCAGTGACCATGCTGCAGCTGCCAGACAGCAGCAGGGAGAGCTAAGCCACAGCAGGCATGCAACACCTCAGTTCAACAGGTTGAAAGGCAGCAGTGGCAGCAGGTGATTCACAGGGGCAGCCATCCTCACCACCAGCAGCAGCAGCAGAAGATGATGACGACGCAGGCATCTTTTTGTGGGAGCCCAAAATTGCATCTTGACGCCAGCAGCAGTCGCAGAGCGTCGCTCTGTAAGCCCATCAGCAACAAAACACATGCCTTGCCGCTGCCATGTTATCTTGTTACAAGCATCGTGTTATGTTGTTACAATGCAGGTCAACCGCCTGATGGACATCCTGATCCACTCCCTGTACAGTCACAAGGACATCTTCCTGCGTGAGCTCATCAGCAACGCCAGCGATGCTCTTGACAAGATCCGCTTCCTGTCCCTCACTGGTGGGTGCTGGTTCCTTTTTGACGAATGTCGTGGTTGTGGAGTGCTGTCGTGCTTAGCCTCGTGCTGAACAGTTCCAAGCGTCTTCCTGCGTGTGTGCTTTTCTGCGCCAACTCATCAGCAACGCAAGTGATGCCCTCGACAAGATCCGCTTCCTGTCCCTCACTGGTGGGTAATTTTGAACTCACATTTGAAGCGTTCCGCACCTGTTTTATCTTGTACCAAACAGAGTGGTTGGGCACTGTGTGCCTGTCTTGCTTTGGTTTTGGTGTTGGTTCCATTTTAAGTTGTGTGGTGGTTGTGGGTTGCTGGCGTGCTCAGCCTCGTGCTGTGCAGCCACAAGGACATCTCATTATTGCGTGAGCTCATCAGTAACGCCAGCGATGCTCTTGACAAGATCCGCTTCCTGTCCCTCACTGGTGGGAAATCTAGAACTCACTTGAAGGGCTTGCACCTCTGGACAAGATCGGTGCCCGTCTATATGCTGATAATACATCTGACCCGCTGTTGCGGGTTTGTCAGGGGTGCGTCCTTGCGGCCTTGCGTTCTAGGGCGGCGTATGTATGTTCTGCTGTTTTAGAAGGCACCCTGGTTGACATGTCATCAGCAGACGCCAGTGGTGCTATTGACAAGATTCGCTCCCTGCCTCACTGGCGAGCAGCGTTGGCGTTGCCAGTAACAGCACGGGTTGCTCTGTTGCATGCCAGTGCCTGCTGCTTTCAAGTGAACTCCAGTCCGATAGAGCAATGCTTGGGCGGTTGTGTGCGCAACTCTATCTGTGCACGCCTCACCTGATGGCCCTGCTGCTGCCACTGCTGCTGCTGCTGCAGACAATCTGTTCTGAGTGAGGGCAGCACTGCAGTGATTGACATGTTGCGCACCTGCACACCTATCCGTGTACTGCTCACTGACTGGCTTGCTCTGCTGCTTCCGCCGCCGCTGCTGCTGCTGCTGCTGCAGACAAGTCTGTCCTGGGCGAGGGCAGCACTGCAGTGATGGACATCCGCATCTGGGCTGACAAGGCCAACAGGCAGCTGTTCATTCGCGACAGGGGCATTGGCATGTCACAGGTACGCGGTTCGAATCCCAGTCATGTATACTTGTGTTTTGACCATTGTTCGGCTCTGATCATCTGCATCTGGGCTGACAAGGCCAACAGGCAGCTGTTCATCCGCGACAGGGGCATCGGCACGACACAGGTGCGCTGTTCAAACCCTGAGTTATTCATGAATGTGGTTTGCCTCATTTGCTTCTTTGCACCCCCATCTGATCTTTGCACCCCCATCTGGGCTAACAAGGCCAACATGTTTGCAGTCGGAGCTGGTGAAGAACCTGGGCACCGTCGTCAAGTCAGGCACGTGCAGCTGGACTTCTTGTGACAAAAGTTGGATGTTGTTATTGTGTTATTTCGCTTGCAGGAGGAGCTGGTGAAGACCCTGGGCACCATAGCCAAGTGCGGCACATGCAGCCGGGCTTTCTGTGACACAATATGTAACTGTGTTTTTGTGTTTTTGTGTTTTTTACCTGCAGGAGGAGCTGGTGAAGAACCTGGGCACCATCGCCAAGTCCGGCACATTTGCATTCCTGGAGCAGTCGCAGCTGGACTTCTTGTGACAAAATTTGACTTGAGTTATTGTGTTGTTTTGCTTGCAGGAAGAGCTGGTGAAGAACGTGGGCACCATCGCCAACTTGGGCACCTCTGCATTCCTGGAGCAGTTGCAGCAGAAGTTCTTGTGACATGATTTGAATTGTGTTACTTTGTTATTTTGCTTGCAGGAGGAGCTGGTGAAGAACCTGGGCACAATCGCCAAGTCCGGCACGTGTGCGTTCCTAGAGCAGATGCAGCATGACTTCCTGTGAAACAAAATGTAACTGTGTTATTGTGTTATTTTGTCATTTTGCTTGCAGGAGGAGCTGGTGAAGAACCTGGGCACCATCGCAAAGTCCGGCACATCTGCATTCCTGGAGCAGATGCAGAAGGGAGGTGACATGAACCTGATTGGCCAGTTTGGTGTCGGCTTCTACTCCGTGTACCTGGTGGCAGACTGGGTGGAAGTGGTCTCCAAGGCACCAGGCGGCAAGCAGTGAGTGGCTTGCCCTGTAGTTTCTATTCCGGCTGTTGTTTGCTGGTGTTGGCTGCGACACAATGCATGGGTTCCTGCATGCTGCATTGCCTTGGTCTAGTGCAGAAGGCAGGGGTGGGGCGCAGTTTTGTGTCGGCTTTTACTCCGTGTACCTGGTGGCAGACTGAGTGGAAGTTGTGTCACAGGCACCCGGCGGCAAGCAGTGAGTGCTGTTGTGTGTTGCTTTATAGTTCGGCTGTTGCTGGCGCAATCTAATGCATGGGCTCCTGCATGCTGTGCTGCCCTGAGCAAAGTGGAGAAGAGGGGGCGGGGGGGGGGCAGTTTGGTGTCGGCTTCTACTCCGTGTACCTGGTGGCAGACTGGGTGGAAGTGGTCTCCAAGGCACCAGGCGGCAAGCAGTGAGTACTGTCGTGTGTTGTTTTGCATGCTTTTGCTGAATTTGGGTGGTGCAACATGCAGGATAGACAGGCGCAGAAGTGACGTCGACCCCATGTTTGTTGTGGCAGACTGGGTGGAGGTGGTCTCCAAGGCACCCAGCGGCAAGCAGTGAGTGGCTTGCGCTACATTTATATGTTTTTGCTGTTGTTCGCTGGTGTTGGCTGCGATGCAACGCATGGGTTCCTGCATGCTGCGCTGCCCTTAGCAGGTGCAGAAGGGCAGTGGGGGGTGTACACAGGGGGTCACTTTGGTGTCGGCTTGTACTCCGTGTACCTGGTGGCGGACTGGGTGGAGGTGGTCTCCAAGGCACCAGGCGGCCAGCAGTGAGTAGCTTGCGCTATATATATTCTGCTGCCCTTGGCTGGTGTTGGCTTTGATGCAATGCATGGGTTCCTGCTTGCTGCATTGCCTTGGTCAAGTGCAGAAGGGGGGGGGGCTGTTTTGTGTCGGCTTCTACTCTGTGTACCTGGTGGCAGACTGGGTGGAGGTTGTGTCAAAGGCACCCGGCGGAAAGCCGTGAGTGCTGTTGTAAGTCTTCTTAGTTCGGCTGTCGCTGGCTGTGATGCAATGCATGGGTTCCTGCATGCTGCACTGCCTTGCGCAAAGTGCAGGAGGTTAAAGGGGGGGCAGTTTGGTGTCGGCTTCTACTCGGTCTACCTGGTGGCAGACTGGGTGGAGGTGGTCTCCAAGGCACCTGGCAGCAAGCAGCGAGTGCTGTTGTGTTGCGTTTTAGTTTGGTGCCTATTGGCGTGATGCATGGGTTCCTGCATGATGCACTGCTCTGAGCAAAGTGCAGAAGGTAAAAGGGATGGGGGGAGTTTGGTGTACCTGGTGGCAGACTGGGTGAGAGTTGTGTCAAAGGCACCTGGCGGCCAGCAGTGAGCGTTGTTGTGTTGCCTTTTAATGTGGCTGTTGCTGGCGCAATCTAATGCATGGGTTCCTGCATGCTGTGCTGCGTTGAGAACGTGAGGGGAGGGGGGCAGTTTGGTGTCGGCTTCTACTCTGTGTACCTGGTGGCGGACTGGGTGGAAGTGGTCTCCAGGGCACCCGGCGGCAGGCAGTGAGTTGCTTGCGCTGCATATATATGTTCTTGCTGCCCTTGCTGGTGTTGGCTTTGATGCAATGCATGGGTTCCTGCATATTGCACAACTGCGTAGAGCAAGTGCAGAAGAAGTGGGGGGGGTCAGTTTGGTGCAAGCGTTTGCTCCGTGTACCTGTTGGCAGACTAGGTCGTTGCACAGTCTTGCAGGTACATTCGCGCCTCTGGTGCTGACGGTGCATTCACTGCCCCGTCCCGCTGATGCCTGCATGATGCCTGCGTGCCCCACCGTGCCGCCTAGATATTCAAATGATGCCCAACCCTGCGTGCTCTGGTTGTTATGTGAAACCCTGCAGGTACATCTGGGCCTCTGGCGCTGACAGGGCGTTCACTGCCATCTAAAGCTACTGCTGAAAGGTTTGAAGAATACTGAACCCTGTGACTTTGTGTGATATTCAAACCCCTGCAGGTACATCTGGGCCTCTGGCGCTGACGGTGCCTTCACTGTGAGCGAGGATGAGGGAGAGAATGAAGACCTCGGCCGCGGCACACTCATCAAGATCCACCTCAAGGAGGGCGAGGAGGTGAGGCTGTTATTATGATGTTACAATGCATGTTATAACATGTTAACTAAAAACAAAATACCGGAATGCGCTGTGCAGATCTGCTTTGGGTTTGTTTTTGATAGAGAACGAGGACCTGGGCCGCGGCACGCTGATCAAGATCCACCTCAAGAAGGGCGAGGAGGTGAGGCGGTTATCTTGCATGTTATAATGCCTGTTATAACATGTCATTTTTGAACAAGAACACAGGAATGCCTTGTGCAGCTTTGCTTTTGGTTTGATCTTGATGAGAGAATGAGGACCTGGGCCGCGGCACACTCATCAAGATCCACCTGAAGGAGGGTGAGGAGGTGAGACTGTTATTGTATGTTACAATGCATGTTCTAACATGTCATTACAAGCAATGCCCTGTGCAGGTTTGCTTTTGGTTTATTTTACATGAGAGAATAACAACCTATCTCGTGCTGCCCACAACAGGAGAATGCTGACAACCCCATTTGTGTCTGTTCACCTAATGCTGCCGTCAACAGGAGTATGCTGACGAGGCTCGCCTGAAGCAGCTGGTGATTAACGTGCCCGGCATGTCATCCCTTATCAGCTGCAACTAACAGTCTTCTTTTGTTGTCTTGCCTGTTCTAAGTCTGCTTACAACAGGAGAATGCTGACAATGCCTTTGTTTGTGTCCTTCTTGTGCTTCTGCTGTTGTTGAACCTGACCAATGTCCACCATGCTCCCCCTCCTCACCTGTGTTTTGCAGGAGTATGCTGACGAGGCTCGCCTGAAGCAGCTGGTGACCAAGTACAGCGAGTTCATAAACTTCCCCATCTACCTGCAGGTGATGACAATTAGGTTGTAGGGTTCATGCTTGAAGCTAACTTGGGCGCCATTCTAGGTTGACGTAACAGCAGAGGCAGCATGGATGTAAATACAGCGAGTTCATCAACTTCCCCATCTACCTGCAGGTGAGGATGCTGTTTTAGGGTTGGTATTGTATATGTCAGCTCAGCACACAGTAGGTTTTGCACGGAAGCAGCGGCAGCAGTGGCTTGAATGAAAGCCAGGCTGCAAACACGCAGCGAGTGAGTTGAGTCTAAGCGTCCAAACTAGACGCTGTTTTGGGCTCCACACTAGGCCGAGGCAGCAGCAGAGGCAGCTGGGGACCAAGTACAGCGAGTTCATCAATTTCCCCATCTACCTGCAGGTGAGGATGCAGTTTTAGGGTTGGTATTGTATATATATGCTCAGCACACAGTGGGTTTTGCACGGGAGCAGCGGCAGCAGCAGCCTCATAGAAAGTCGGACTGCAAACACGCAGCGAGTGAGTTGTGTCTAAGGGTTTGTTCCTGCAGTTGCGTTTGGCTCCAGACTAGTTTGGGGCAGCAGCAGAGGCAGCAGCAGCGGCAGCAGCAGCGGCAGCAGGCCTGTAAGTACAGCGAGTTCATCAACTTCCCCATCTACCTGCAGGTGAGGATGCAGTTTTAGGGTTGGTACTATACATATTAGTCCAACACACAGTAGGTTTTCCACGGAAGCAGCGGCAGCAGCAGCCTCAGGAAAGAAAGCCAGGCTGCAAACACGCAGCGAGTGGGCTGTGTCCAAGCTAGACGCTGTTGTTGGCTCCAGACTAGGCTGCGGCAGCAGCAGAGGCAGCTGGTGACCAAGTACAGCGAGTTCATCAACTTCCCCATCTACCTGCAGGTGAGGATGCTGTTTTAGGGTTGTGGATATTAGCTCAACGCACAGTGGGTTTTGCATGGAAGCAGCAGCAGCCTCAAAGAAAGCCAGGCTGCAAACACGCAGCGAGTGAGTTAAGTGTAAGCGTCCAAGCTAGACGCTGTTTTGGGCTCCACACTAGGCTGAGGCAGCAGCAGAGGCAGCTGGTGACCAAGTACAGCGAGTTCATCAACTTCCCCATCTACCTGCAGGTGAGGATGTGGTTTTGGGGTGGGTGTGGTTCAGGAGTGTTGTTTGCAGCTCCAGACTCGGTTTGAGGCAGCAGCAGCAGCGGCAAGCGGCAGCCTGCAAGTATAGCGAGTTCATCAACTTCCGCATCTACCTGCAAGTGAGGACTGGGGGTCAGGGTTGTTGTTGGCAGCTCCAGGCTTGGTTTGAGGCAACAGCAGAGGCAGAAGCCTAAAAGCCTGCAAGTACAGCGAGTTCATCAAATTCCCCATCTACCTGCAGGTGAGGATGCAGGTTTTGTGATTGGTATTGTAGATATTAGCTCAACACACAGTGGGTTTTGCACGGCAGCAGCGGCAGCAGCAGCCTCATAGAAAGTTGGACTGCAAACACGCAGCGAGTTGGGCCTAAGGGTTCAAGCTAGACGCTGTTTTGGGCGCCACACTAGGCTGAGGCAGCAGCAGAGGCAGCTGGTGACCAAGTATAGCAAGCTCATCAACTTTCCCATTTACCTGCAGGTGATGACAATTAGGTTGTAGGGTTCATGCTTGAAGCTAAACTTGGGCTCCAGACTAGGTTGACGCAGCAGCAGAGGCAGCATGGATGTAATTACAGCAAATCCATCAACTTTCCCATTTACCTGCAGGTGAGGGTCAGCGTTCAGGGTTGGTGTTGTTTGCAGCTCCAGACTTGGTTTGAGGCAACAGAAAAGGCAGAAGCCTAAAAGCCTGCAAGTACAGCGAGTTGTTAACTTCCCCATCTACCTGCAGGTGATGAAAATTAGGTTTTGGGGTTGGTGTGGTTCAGGGGTTTGAGTGTTGTTTGCAGCTCCAGACTTGGGTTGAGGCAACAGCAGAGGCAGCTGGTGACCAGTGATGGAAGCAGTGGCCGCATTGAGGAGAGTCTGTCTGCAAGTAGATGACGCAACGAGTTCAACAACTCCACAACGATTTGCAGGCAGTTGTATCATGGGGTGTATGTCCCAGCAGCACTCAAGCCGCCGCGCCAGCAACTGCCCCACCGAGTCCGCTGCTTAGCATGCAGCGTCCTGTTGCCAGAATAATGAACCCTGTGTTTTACGCTTTTCGCAAACCCTGCCTCAGGCCACCACTGAGAAGGAGGTGCCAGTTGAGGATGAGGAGGCTGCAGCTGACGAGAAGAGTGAGAAGGAGGCCGAGGAGAGTGAGAAAGAGAGTGAGAAAGAGGAGGAAGAGAGTGAGAAGGAAGACAAAGAGGGTGAGTGAGGGCTGGATAAGAGTGTGGATGCAGCGTGATATGCACATGGTGTAGAGCTATCGCCATAACTATACTGTAGGAGGAGTGTGTTCTGTGATGGGGTTGGGTTAAATTGTGATTGGCTTGTAGCACATTGACTGTATGTCTGCTGTTGTCTGGCATCCTCTGCTGCTGTGTTGTGTGCTGCTTGGGGTTACAGAGGCAAGCTGCAGCACAGCACACTGTTTGCCAACTACTCATCCGTTGTGTTACTTAGGCTTGCAGATCATGCTGGCTTCTTGCGTATGGCACACGGTTGCAGTGCACAGCCACCTGCACCCTACTGGGTCCTGATACTATGCCAAGCACCCGCCTGCGGCAGCATTATGCCAACAGCCACATCATCCTCTGCTATGCCTTGACCGCTGCCGCCCTGCGCTGCCATCTGCTGCTCTTTGTGGTTATGTAACGTGTTACAAAACATGTTGCATGACATGTCAGATGACGAGGGTGACGTGGTAGATGAGGAGGAAGAGGAGGAGGAAGAGAAGAAGCCCAAGACCGTCAAGCAGAACGTCACAGAGTGGGAGCACCTCAATGACAACAAGGTGTGTTATAAAACATGTCACATTATGCGTTAGACAAAAGCTGCAGCAGTGTGTGTAGTGCCATCCGCAACTGTGCCTAGATGCGCTGCACGTGAAACACTGCAAAGCATGTGTCCGGACGGGCCCACAGGTTATCATGCTCCTGCACTTACTGCTGCTGCTGCTGCCACCGCATTTTGTCATGTAACAATGTTATAACATTGTTATAACAGGCGATCTGGCTGCGCAAGGCCAAGGACATCAGCGAGGAGGAGTACAACAAGTTCTACAAGGCCGTCAGCAAGGTGGGGTTGTGCGAGTGCCAGGGTTTTTGCGACTGTCAGGGTTTTTGAGCCAGCAGCTAGCTTAATAGTGAGCGTAGCCCTGAAGGGCGTTTTCAGCAAGCAGCACGGTTATGTCACTAGGACTTGACTTACCAGACAGCTGGGTTCGTGCAAGGGCACGTCTGTAAAATGCCATGCCTGTAGGCCAGCTGCACCGGCAAGCCCTGGTAGGTACTGTACTCAGCACAGCTTTGAAGATTGCACAGAGTGTTGCTTCCGCCACGGGGGGCGCGGGGCATTGCTGCGTATCTTGTGAAAGCTTGGGATGTGCGCAATAGTTGCAAACATAATGGAGCGGTGCTCCCTCTTTCTTCCGCCCGGGGGCGCGGGGCCGATGGCGTTGATGCTATGGCTTAATTTTGGTGATTTGATGATGATGATGATGATGATGATGATGAGAGTGTTGCTGAAATCTGGCTCTCTGGCCGCGTATAAACCCTTGCTTGGACTGAAACGCTGCGCTGAACCATGCAGCCAGGTGAAGGCACGTGGCTAAAACCTAGACCATTTTCGTTCTGCTGTGTTAAACCCTGTGCAGGACTACGATGATGCGCTGAACCGCATCCACTTCAAGGCTGAGGGTGATGTTGAGTTCAAGGCGCTGCTGTTCATCCCCAAGCGCGCGCCCTGGGACTTCTACGACCAGGTCCAGGTGCGATGAAAAACGGATTCTTTGGAATGGGTTCCTTGCCTTGTTGCGCGTGCGGCACTGTCAGTGAATTGTGACAGCAGTTACGTGTGGGCCCAGTCACCCATCTTTGGCATTATGGGCCACCCGTAAGTATATACCAGCGTAGCAGGGACCGGTGATAGGTGTGTTGACCAGCTGTGGTTTTGAGTTCAAGGCGCTGCTGTTCATCCCCCCTGGGACTTCTACGACCAGGTCCAGGTGCGGTTCGAAATTGTTTTGAATGAATGTACAAGTTTAAATGGATTTGCACTCAAGGCGCTGCTGTTCGTCCCCAAGCGTGCCCCCTGGGACTTCTGCGACCAGCTCCAGGTGCGGTTGGAAATCAATTCGCGAGTACTCAGCTATGAATGTAGCAGCACGATGCGTTCTGCGTGTGTAAAAGCATCATTCAAGGAGGCTTGTGTGAGTGGCATTGCCGAATCAAACAGCGTAGCGGGCGAGCGGTGTTTGGTATGTCAAGCCCTTTGATTTTAAGTTCACTCGCCAGCTTTGATTTTTAGTTCACTCGCACTCTTGCGCTCTCTGCTGCTGCTGCTCGCACTGCTGCTGCTGTGATGTATGCAGCATGCGAAGCCCAAGGGTGCTCCTGGCGCTGGCAGCACCGCCCGCTTGAGGCAGACAGCACCGGCACGCTGCACTTTATTGCAGCTGCTGTCCCCTCTTTGATTCAACGGTCTTTCTCCGGCAATGTGCTTAAGCTGCTGCATACTGACACTGGCCTGCTGCTTTGTTTCAACATTGTTATGTCTGCAGCGTGCCAAGCCCAAGGGTGCACCTGGCGCCGGCAGCACAGCCGGCCTCAAGCTGTATGTGAGGCGCGTGTTCATCAGCGATGACGTGGACGAACTCCTGCCAAGGTAAAGATGATTCGATGTCATTTTGCTGCGCCTGTAGCTTGGTGCGCTGCAGCAGCGTTGGTCTGCATGGCTGTGTGTGCTTGCATGCGAATGCCGTTACAAATGTATGTGAGGCACGTGTTCATCAGCGATGACGTCGACGAACTCCTGCCCAGGTAAATATAATAGTATCTGCAGTGGTATCTGGGATATTCTCTGTGCAGCAGCGTGGCCTGCATTTTTTTGCGCGCTTGCATGCAAATGATGTCAGTCATGTATGTGAGGCGTGTGTTTATCAGTGATGAAGTTGACGAACGTCTGCCAATGTGAAGATGAAATGTCTTCTGCTTGTGTTCTGCAGCAGCGCTGGTCTGCATGGCTGTGTGTGCTTGCATGTGAATGCCAGACTGGTGTTCACGGATATGGCTGCGCTTTGTCCCGAGGCAAAACATCTGCTTGCCATACTCATGCAAAACCAAACCTCTCGCCAGTCCGCCTTTTTTCTAAAACCCTGCTTTTTTTCTGGCTTGCAAAAACCCTCGGCTGCAGGTACCTGTCCTTCCTGCGTGGTGTTGTGGACAGCGACAGCCTGCCCCTCAACGTCAACCGAGAGATGCTGCAGGTGAATATATGCAATAATGATGATAATACTTATCAAAACAACTATTATAGTAGAAACATTGATTGTAATCCTATTGGAGAGCGACAGCCTGTCCCTCGACGTCCACCGCGAGATGCTGCAGGTGAATAAAAATCATGATAATAACTAAAATTGAATCGGCACCTATGGCTGCGTTTTTGTTGCGCGTCGCACCATGCCAGCCTGCGCACCGTAAAAGTTGTCTTCAAGCAGCTTCAATTCTACCATCCTGCCTCTGCTGCATGCTGTACCTAACCTTACTGTCGTATGCTCCTCTGGCACTGGGTTGCAGCACCACGCCACCCTGCGCACCATCAAAGAGAAGCTCGTGCGCAACACACTCAAATGCATGAAACACTCTCAACAACACTGACACGTCAATGCGTTCGAATTCTTGTTACCCGCAGCACCATGCCAGCCTGCGCACCTTGAAAAAAAAGCTTGCATGTAACACGGTCAATGCAAGAAACGCTCTCAAAGCTCTCTCAACCACAGTAACGTGGTATTGTCTCTTATGTTTCACTACGTGCAGCACCACGCCAGCCTGCGCACCATCAAGAAGCTCATGTATGGCATATCCACGCCATCATACCATATTGCTCCAAATTATCACCGGAAAAGAAAAACAAATAAGCCTTTCCGGTGATCGACTTAAAAAACCAAATAATAAGTCTGCGGGTTCCGGTAATATTTGATTTAAATCCCGGAAAATGTTTGTAAGCCTCGATTTCCGCTGAAATCGCTTTATACAACACTCTATAAGCTTGCATGCAAATCGTAAAGCATGTGCGCAACCAGAAGCGGTTGAAGCCGGTTTGCTCGCCCGGGGCCCGTCGAGCACGCTCGATGGCAAGCGTACCGTTGGCAAGCCCATTGATCAAACGCAGAATACAAGAAGCAGTGTTTCAAAAACGATAAGTTATCGTTCTCAACAAGCCGAAGGACGTCAGGGGCACACGCTGCTGCTGCTGCTGCTGAAAGAAAGGCAGCAGCAGCACCTAAGGCCAAGCGAGGCCGGCTAGCAAGGGCACTGTGCCTCCTTGGGCCAGGAAGGGCCATGATGCAGTGGATACAGATGATGATTTCAATGCAAGCGCGTAGGCTGGAGTGCTGATGTGACGTGTTGGCTGAAACTGCTGAAATTGTGATGCAGTGCATTGACCTAGTGACTGTGGTTCGGTAACACAGCCGCAATTGCAAGCAGGTGTGCTGCTTGCAAGCAGATGTGCTGCACGTATGTGGCAGCATGTAGATGCACTGACTGATGTACTGGGGCATCCTGCAGTTGGTCCCCTCGGCAATATTATTTTCAAGACATCTGCCAGTGCCGGTTATGCTTTAAAATGCCCCAAAAAAGCCACGCAGGCTTCCGGTGATATAAAAATATTCAGAAAATGTCCTGCCGGCTTCCGGTAATATTTAATAGAGGTAATCATTTGGAGCAATACGGTATGTCCGTCTGTCTGCTGCAAACTTCTGCATTTCCTTTGCCACCTGCAGCATCAAGAAGAAGCTGGTGCGCAACACACTCATCGCTCTCATGCATGCAACGCTCTCAACCACAGTAACATGTTATTGTCTCTTATTTTTGTCACCTGCAGCACCACGCCAGCCTGCGCACCATCAAGAAGAAGCTCGTGCGCAAGGCTGCCACCATGCCTCTGCTACACTTCACCCTGCTGTACCCAGCCATATTTTGATATGCTTTGCCTTGCTTGTTACCTGCTGTGCTTGTCACCTGCAGCACCACGCCAGCCTGCGCACCATCAAGAAGAAGCTCGTGCGCAAGGCACTTGACGCGATCAAGAAGATGGCCGACGACGAGGTTGCCTGCAACGATGACAGCAACGACGGTGAGCTTCACAGTTCCCTTACTGCTCAAGCGCTGGCTGTTTCACATCGGCTATCGCGTGACAACATGTTACAAATGCTGACACAGAGAAGCCCACTGGCAAAGCCTGCAAACCACGCCTGACAACCTTCTATCCGCCTGCCCTGTGCCGCTGCCGCCTTGTAACTTGTTACATTACATGTTGTATAACAGATGACAAGGAGAAGCCCACTGGGGATGCCTGCAAGGCATTTGGCACCTTCTGGAAGGAGTTTGGGCGCGCACTCAAGCTGGGAGTGCTGGAAGACGACAACAACAGGTCAGGGGTTGTGTTTTTTGTTGTTTCGTTTTTTTGTTTCGTGTTCTTGCACGGTACTTCAACTGCAACCTCTGTCAGGTTGCATGATGTGCAGGTGCAGTTGCTGTGTTTGCGGGTACGTAGTGTGTGCTGTGCAGCAATGCTGGCCGTCCACTCAAGCTGGGAGTGCTGGAGGACGACAACAACAGGTGTGGGTTTGCATATACACCATCTAATTTGTATACCATTTGAATGGTAAGTGGACTCACATTTAAGAAATCTCTCTGTGCAGTTCTTGAGCTGTGCAACATTGCTGGCTGTGGGCTGAAGCTGGCAGTGCTGGAGGACGGTGGTTGTGCTGCATCTGGTCTGGCCCAAGCACTCAAGCTGGGAGTGCTGGAGGACGACAACACAACAGATGAGGTCTATAACAACAACAGGTGTCAACAGGCGCAGCTGATGGTTGTGAATGAATCATCTGGCCTTGCCAAATCTGCTGCGATTGCTCGCTTTCGACTCCCGCAATGGAGCCCATCACACCCTTACCCGTAAACCAGGCTTCAGATTCTCCTCATGCATGCAGGGGGGGGGAAATCTCAGCTCCCGGCACCATCCCGCACTTCGCACAATGATTATATACATATATATCTATATATTGGCAGCTCTAGAAAGAAAGTTATGGACCTTGCAGAGGGGGGGAGGGGGGTCTGACAGGGTTGGCTGGGATTTGAACTTTTTTCTCAACTTTTTTTCCGGAGCACTTTCTGGCCGCGCAGCCAGCGCAGGCTGATGTTATATGTTCAGATAAGTCATTCTACAGCTTTTTTGGCAGATCCTCATTAGTATAGGGGCTATAGTGCCACATTGTGGCCTAACCATGACGCCCCGCAGCTTGGCGCACTCGCGGCAAAAAGAGTGCCTACTCCTTGGTTCGAACTGGGCACCTCCTGCCAGGCACCTGTGTTGCACCGGACAATGTCTTTAGGGGCTCACAACAGGCATAAAACACCCAATGTTATGTTATTTTGTTACATGACACATGCCCAGGGCCTCCTTGGGGGGCCAGCCCCCCCCCTGCGGGGCCCACTTTTTCAGCATGGTGTATGCGCTTTTGCCCCGATGCATGCACAAAACCCTGCTAGCTCACATGTTATGTAACACCCTGTGCAGGGGCCGCCTTGCGAAGCTGCTGCGTTTCCACACCTTCAAACCCCCCCAGGAGCTCACTTCCCTGGCCGGTTGCGCCAGCCGCATGAAACCTGAGATACCCAAAACCACAGTTTTGACTACCCTGCTGTGCGTATGTTGTGCAAAACTCTGTGCAGGGGCCGCCTTGCCAAGCTGCTGCGCCTCCACACCTCCAAACCCCCCAAGGAGCTTACCTCCCTGGCTGGCTATGTCAGCCGCAAAACCCTTAACACCCAATTCGTTGGTTTGGACTAAACCCTGCTGCACCTATGCCACTTTAAACAGTGTGCAGGGGCCGCCTTGCCAAGCTGCTGCGCTTCCACACCCTCCCAGGAGCTTGCTTCCCTGGCTGGCTATGTCAGCCGCATGAAACCTGAGATACACCAAAACACAGTCTTGACTAAACCCTGCACGTACGCCGCATGAAACCGAGATACCCAAAACCACAGCTTTGACTAAAACCTGCTGCGCGTAAACCCTGTGCAGGGGCCGCCTTGCCAAGCTGCTGCGCTTCCACACCTCCAAGTCTCCCAAGGAGCTCACTTCCCAGAACACACTTTCCCACCTTGAACACCCAATTCATTGGTTTCGACTCAACCCTGCTGCGTGTATGTTGTGCAAAACCCTGTGCAGGGGCCGTCTTGCGAAGCTGCTGCGCTTCCACACCTCCAAGTCTCCTAAGGAGCTCACTTCCCTGGCTGGCTATGTCAGCCGTATGAAGCCCGGCCAGAAGACCATCTACTGGATTGCCGGCCTGAGCCAAGAGGAGGTTGCCAGGAGCCCCTTTGCTGAAAAGCTGGTTGCAGAGGTGCGCTTGTTCTGCAACACCTCACGTGTTTTCCTATGTTCTGGTGCTGGTTTTGTCATGAAATTTGCCATATTATGGTTTTTTGGAGATGGTTTTGGGTGATTTTGTGCCGCATGAAGCCTGGCCAGAAGACCATCTACTGGATTGCCGGCCTGAGCCAAGAGGAGGTTGCCAGGAGCCCCTTTGCTGAAAAGCTGGTTGCAGAGGTGGGTTCTGCTGCTGGTTTTCTTGAGAATTGCTTTTATTCGGTAGCCTTTGAGGTAGCTTTGGTGTGGTGGTGCCCCTTTGCTGAGAAGCAAGTTGCACAGGTGCGATTTCGTGGTGAACTTCCTGCTGCTGCACATGTTCTGGTGCTTGCTCTGCTTCGATCTGCTGCACATGTATCGTTTGTTGCTGTTGACCCCTGCAAATGCTCTTTTGGACTTTGTTGCCGCTGCTGACACAGCTGAATTTTGCCCTGTCCGCCAAGCTCTGCTGCTGCTGACACAGCTGCAAATGAAAATGTAACATGTCACATAACAGGGCTACACGGTGATGCACCTGACTGAGGTTTGGACGAGTACGTGTTGCAGCAGCTGACATGGCTCAAATTTGGCCGAGTCACCCACTAAAGCTCTGCTGCTGCTGCTGCTGCCGCTGCTGTGAATGACACTGTAACATGTCATATAACAGGGCTACGAGGTGATGTACCTGACGGACGTTCTGGACGAGTACGTCATGCAGCAGCTCACGGAGTTCGAGGATTTCAAGTTTGCCAACATTGCAAAGGAGGACGTCGACACATCAGCAGAGGCAGAGGGAGAGGTGAGACACAGGGTTTGACAAGTCCATCGGCTAGGGTTTGCAGAGGGCTGTGGCTGAGGTTTGCAGCGAGAAGTGGGGAGCTAGTGGTTATGGGTGGCAGCAGCAGGGAAATTGCATGTTTGCTGGATAGTGTGTCGAAGGGTGTATGGACCTCGTTCAAGTAAGGTGGCCAACATTGCAAAGGAGGACGCCGACACATCAGCAGAGGCAGAGGGAGAGGTGAGGCACGGGGTTAACAAGCTTGTCAGCTAGGGTCGTGGTGCTGAGGTTTGCAGAGGGGCTGTGGGGAGGGGTGTGGGTGTGGCAGCAGCAGCAAATTTCCGGAAGTGCTGCATCATGTGTTGAAGGGCGTTTGTGGACTTTGTTCAGCTGAGGTGGCCACATTGCCAAGGAGGATGTTGACACATCAGCAGAGGGAGAGGTGAGACACGGGGTTTTGTTCGGCAAGCTTGTCGGCTAGGGCTGTAGAGGGCCGTGGTGCTGAGGTCCTGCCGCGGGCTGCAGGGGAGGGGTGTGGGTGGCAGCAGCAGGGCAATTGCATGTGTGCTGCAATCTGTGTTGAAGGGCGTTTGTGGACTGTGCTCAGCTGGGGTCGCCAGCATGGCCAAGGGGGTGTAGACACGATATTCACCATGGCTTGTGTGTCTGTTGTTGTAGCAGTTTCATGAGCAGAACATGCCTGCTGGTGGATGCTAGTAATTGAGAGCGAGGATGTGCATTACAGCAGCATACCTGCAATGCAAAGTGCCCCGCCCAGGGACTGTGAATCCGCCCCCTAGCTGATGCACGGGCAAACCCTCGTCGTGGTGAACATGCATACCGAACTTGCAGGCTGTGAGTTCTTTGCGACCTTTCCTGCAAACTTTCCTGCAAACCCATGCACCCTGCCGCCAAGGGCAAGAGGGCACCTGCTGCATCTCACACTGATGGTCACGCAACCCTTCTTTGTGATTTGCGCAAACCCGACCCCTGCGCTGCTCCTGCAAATGTTCCTGCAAACTCTCCTGGAAACCCGCGCTCCTTGCAGGACAAGGAGGCTGCCGCCAAGGCCAAGAAGGAGGCTGCCAAGGCGCTCAAGGAGGCCTTCAAGCCCCTCACCAGCTGGTGGAAGGAGCAGCTGGGCAGCAAGGTGCGTTTTTTGTGATTGTAATTTGTTCAAACATAGAGTATAATATATAATTGTAAATAACTAGATGACATAATGATTGAGCTGCGCAGAGTGGTGTGTTTACACTGAACAGTTGAAGGAAGGAGCAGCTGGTAGTAAGACGTGTGTGCGACTTTGCCACTTTGTTGTACCTGGGCAGAAGGGGGGGCAGGAAGACGCTGTGCATTCCAGGATGAGACAAGCTCCCAGGGCCAGCAAGGTGTTTGTGAACGTTAAGTGAATGAGGCACGGGGGTTGGCTGCTGTTGCTGCTGCTGCAGGTTGCTGGCGTCAAGCTGAGCAAGCGGCTGTCAACAACACCTTGCGTAGCATGTGCTCACAGTACGCATGCGTGTGCTCCTACTGCTGCTGCTGTCGCTGCTGCAGGTTGCTGGCGTCAAGCTGAGCAAGCGGCTGTCATCGACGCCTTGCGTGGTGGTGGCCAGCAAGTGGGGCCAGTCAGCCAACATGGAGCGCATCATGAAGGCGTCGGTGAGTGTCATATGTGACATGTCACATGAATCAGGAGTTCATCAACAAGTAACATGCCGATTAAACATTAAAGAAACATGCAAAGTAACTCAGGTAAAATGCAAAGTGACCAAAGTAGTTTCAGTGGTTCAACGATGTGTGTGGTGGTGGCCAGCAAGTGGGGACAATCAGCCAACATGGAGCGCAGCATGAAAGCGTCGGTGAGTGTTATAACATGTGTCACAAATGTGTCATGTGATATGAAGGTGACATTGCAGTGCTGAAGTCCTGTTGCGTGGTGGCTAGCAAGTGGGGCCAGTCAGCCAACATGAATGGCATTATGAAGGCAGCGGTGAGGTATATGACATGCTGTGGGACCTGATGTATGTTGGTAGCAGAGAAAAACATTTCGGTAATCGAGGGTGGCTTTTGTATACATCTGCTATGATGATTAGCCAGCAGCAACAGGGGCTGCCTCGCAGTCCCCGTCCCTCATACCTACTCAAGCTCGTGTCTGCTGCTGCTGCTACGCTTTGGCCCCTGCAGGCCTTCAGTGACCCCTCGCGTGCTGCAATGATGCACATCCGCTCAGACTTGTGTTCGCTGCTGCTGGTTTCCTCTTTGTGCAGGCTTTCAGTGACCCATCTCGTCGCTGCCATAATGCGGGGCCAGCGCACACTGGAGATGACGTGTTTACTGCTGCTGCTGCTATTGGTCTAGCAGTACAGGCATTCAGAGACCACTCCCATGCCGCTGCGTCGCACAACCAGCGGCAACAAGGGCTGCCGCGCACTTACCGCTCAGCACATCCGCTCGATTTTGTGCTCGCTGCTGCTGCTTTCCTATCCATGCAGGCCTTCAGTGACCCCTCTCGTGCTGCCATGATGCGCGGCCAGCGTACACTCGAGATCAACCCGGACCACCCCCTCATTGCTGGACTCAAGGACAAGGTAGCTGTCTTGCTTTTAATGCTGTGTTTGCGCTCGTCTGTAAAGCAATTGATGGAACTTGTCGTGGAGAGAGAGTGCGGCCAATCGTCTCAGATGACGCAATGCATGCATGTTTTGTGTTGATTTGGAGATCAAGTCCGGACCAGGCCCCTCATTGCAGGACTGAAGGAGAAGGTAAGCAGGTGAAGACAACAATTGATGAAGCTTCAGTAGTGTGTTTGCGCATCAGATACATCGTCAAGTATTTGCTGTGCTGCTCTGGTGTTATTTTGCAGTAAGTGCTCACACATATCGATTTCCTTATCTCATGTTCAACTGCTGCGTTCAGTTTGTTGCTGACAAGGACGATACAGCCGCCAAGGACACTGCTGTGCTGCTGTACGAGACAGCGCTGCTGGCTAGATGCTCAAGAACATTGTTTCTGATCACATGCTCATCATGTCATTGCATTGCTGTGTGCAGGTTGTTGCTGACACAGCGGCCAAGGACACACTGCTGTGCTGCTGGTGTCGCTGCTGGTATGGCTGCTTACATAAATTGTTGCTAATCTTATGTTGCCGCTGCTGCTGCTGTTGCTGAATTGCGCAGGTTGCGGCTGACAAAGATGACTCAACCGCAAAGGACACCTCAGTGCTGCTGTATGAGACTGCACTGCTGGAGAGCGGCTTCGAGTCAGATGACCCCAAGGTGTGTGTTACATTGTTACAATAACATGTTACTTGTTACTTCTGAGTGTCATGTTGCATGTCACAAGCAGGTGTGCGCGCAGTGTGCACAGTTGTGTGTGTGACATGTTCAATGCCACATGCGTGTGAGGGAGGGGGGGACAGCCTGCAGATCAACCTGCATGCTTGAGATTAACTTGGGTAAGATGATGATGCTGATGATGCTGATGATGCTTGAGATAAGCGTGTTACATGCAAAGTAGTGTCGTCTCATGTGTCATGTGATCGCAGGGCTTCACGCAGCGCATGTACGAGATGATCAAGGGCAAGCTGGGAGCAGCTGCTTTTGAATAAAGAATAACACTGTTACATGTGTCATGTGACTGCAGGGCTTCACGCAGCGCATGTATGAGATGATTAAGGGCAAGCTGGGAGTGACCAATGAGCTGCTTTTGCACCAGGAAAGTAACACTGTTTCATGTGTCATGTGACTGCAGGGCTTCACGCAGCGCATGTACGAGATGATCAAGGACAAGCTGGGAGTGACGGAGGAGCTGCCAGGCAGCAAGCAGGAAGATGCACCAGCAGCAGCAGAGGAGGAGGCTGCTGAAGATGCAGCAGCAGATGATAGCGACAAGTCGGAGCTCTGAGTTCACAACAGCATCAGCAGCAGAAGCGTTGGAAGCAAGCAGTAAGCATGAAGACGCGCAAGCAGCAGCAGCAGCAGAGGAGGAGGAGGCTGCTGATGATGCAGCAGCAGATAATCGTGACAAGTCGAAGCTCTGATTTCGCCAGCCACAGCAGCAGTAGCAGCAGCAAGCAACGAGAATCCGCCGCCGCCGCCGCAGCAGCAGCAGCAGTACATAGTGAGGCTGCTGATGATGTTGGTGACAGCGATAAGACATCGCTCTGAGTTTGCTAGTCCCAGCAGCAGCAGCAGTTGCGTGTTGCTTGGCGCCGCCCGGCTGGTGTCTGTTGCTTGTGTGGTGCCGCAGTTTTGAGAGGTCGGGAGAAAGAGCAACGATGAGTGAACTTGATGGGGGTGGAGGCTCGGCTCGGCTGGGGCTGTGATCAGGGTGCGTGTGCTTGCTGTGTCGTTGCAGTGCGAGTGTGCATGTGTCGTTGTGGTGCAGGGTCAGGTTGATGCCAGCTGTGGAATCATGTCAGCAGCGACAGTGTCGATTTGACCATCTTGGTGTCACAGATGGACTGCATATCATCATGTCAGATGGCATGCTTGCAAGCACTCGATGCACGCCTCTTGTTGTGAGAGCTGCGTCTTGAAAACCGATCTCAGCATGTTCGTGTGTGTGTCGCTGTGTGTGCTGTGTGATCATCTTACGACCACGGCGGCTTGATTGCTAATGAACATCATTCGAAATATGATGTTGCATCATGGGAGGGGTGTTCTCAGCTGCAGGCATAGCGTAGGTGTGACGATATGGTGGCCCACCAACGGTTGGGTGGCCCAAGCCACAACCTTGTAGTGGACAGAAGATGGTAGCGCAAGCCCTCTGACCTTGATGGTAGAGTGTGGTGTATGGCAGTCAAGGTTACTGACAGGTAACATTCCCACGTACTACATAGTATCAACCGTATACGGTTGAATTTATATGGTGTGTGGGCCATGAACGGATTTGGGCGGATCCTGGAATGGGTAACACGATGATGGTCATCCTATCATCATCCGATGATGGTGATTGAATGATGCCCATTGACATTCCACAGCCGCTGCAGCAGGGAGTCCCTGGTGGGCCATCATGGTCAATGGCGACGATGTAGCACCTGTGAACAAATTTGCCTGGGCCAAGCCGCTTGCCTGGGCCAAGCCGCTACGGTAGCACGCAACATTGGACGAGAGCAGTACTGACCAGGTTACGTTTGCGTGCAGGCGATGCTAGAAACAACTGGCAAAGGGCAGCAGAAGCCTGAGAATCCAGCATTTTCAGCCATGGTGGTGGGGGCCCCATCGAGCCTACATGGCATGCCATGTTCTCGGAGAACTGCACTTTGCTGCATGATATCTGCAATCTGGCGTCCTGCAATCCTTTATACCGTACTACGGTGCATGGCACGCAAAAAAATCATGTGCTACAGTGATGCGCCGCATCACCCGGGGGCGACTCGTCATGGCATGATGTGTCCTAGGCTACTGTACGGCGTACAATTCAAGTGGTAGGCTACCATGTTGGAAGCCCGACGGCAGCTGCCACTGGCCGCCGCGGCCAGTGGGCACGGTGCCAACTCTAGTGACAGTAGCTGGTTACTGACCTGCAGGCTGCAGCCGCTGCCGCAGCGGCTGTTTGGTAAAACGACGGTGACTGGCTTCGCAGCAGCTTCAACTGAGCCGGCTCAACCAAGTTGTAGCAGCAGCAAGGCATGCTGCCGCATGCAGTTGCGGCAAGCTACACCTAATGTCAATGCACTATGAACCATGCAAAAGACCAGTCTCGACCTTGGCTGTGCAAGCCGGCTGATTGGGCAACGAAAGCAACCAAAGTAAGCCACCGTGCTGTGACAGCAAACACACTGTCAGACTCCTCCAGTCAAGTCACTTGACAGTGCCGGCTGCTATGATAGTGCCAGCTATCGACCGCCCTCACGGCCGCACGTACTGGTAGATGATCTCAACGCCGTGCAGCTCCCTCAGCCGATCCATCAAGCGGCCATCCCTCGCCATCCTCGCCAGCGCAATGGCTGCATTGCGCGCCACAGCGCGGCCTCTGCCATGCGCATACGCCACAGCCACCAGCACTCCGACTGCATCAGCCTGCGCAAGCTGCGTGTGCCAGCAGGGCTCAGCTGCCAAGTGGCCTAGCACGAGCGCTGCATTGCCTTGCACGGCAGCACTGGGCTGGCTGGTGCTGCTGGTGCTGCTGCTGCTGCTGCTGCTAGTGCCCTGCGATGGTGGCCTGCTTACGCTCTGCTGCTGTTGCTGTGTCACAGTGTCTGTTGGTTGCAGCACCACTAAGCATGCAGCAATGGTCGCAGCGGCCACTTCTCCACTGCAGCTGCAGCTGCCGCATGCTCCAGGCTGTGCTGTCAGCAGTGCTACTGTCCGCCATGCAGCATCTAGCCAGGTTGCCAGCATTGCTGCAGTACTGGTCTCCCCTCGCTGCTGCTGCTGCTGCTGCTGCTGCTGCTGGCTGTCCTCTTCTAGTTGCTGCGTCAGTTCATTCAACAAGTGCTGCTGGTGGGCTGCAGCCACATCAGCAATGCATTCCAGCATTTGCGGCAACGCCTGCAGCTGCTGCAGCTGCTGCACACCCTCGGCCTGCTTGGCTGCCCTTGACAGCAGTACCGCTGCACGTTGTGCTGTGAGCAACTCCTCGTCATACGGCAGCTGATGCTGACCACCACCCTCAAGTGCTTGGGTACAAGGGGCCTGCTGCTGCTGCTGCTGCTTTGGCTTCCTAGCTGGCAGCCGTGGACCTGCTGCTGCTGCTGCTGCTGGCGTGCCCGAAGTGCTGCTTGCAGTGCCAGCATCACCTGCCTGCCTCTCCTTGCTGCAGCCAGCTGCTGCTGTCGTCATGGCCAGCAGCATAGCAGCACTGCTGCGATCTGCTAGCTGCAGCTGCAAACGCGGCTCCAGTGACAGGTTGCATAAGCATCCCAGTGCTGCCTGCCTGACTGTACTGGACCCATCAGGGTTTGTCGGCATGGCAGACTTGGCACGAGGCCCTGCAGCAGTGCTGCTGGTGCTTGGGAGACCTGCTGCTGCTAGAAGCTGATCCAGCAGCAGTTGCTGCTGTGCGAGCTGCTGCCTTATGCCAGGGTGCAGGCTCATGTTGCTCACCAGTCCTAGCGCTTTCTCAAACAGCAATGCTGATTCGACAGCTGCAGCACTGGCGGTAGACCCACTGCTGCTGTCGCTGTTGGGGTTGCTGCTTGGGGTGATGGTAGGGGTGCAGGCGTTCTGGCGCAGCTGCTGCAACAGCACTGTCAGACTGTCCAGGGTTGTGGGCTGCTGCTGCAGCAGCTGCCAGCTGGCATCACGCACTGCTGGCACTAGCAGGCAGTTAGACAGCAGGGACAGGGCCAGCACCTGCAAGAAAGGGAAAAACCACAGATTGTCAACAGGTAGAAGAAATCTCTTGCAATGCCACTTGCAAGCCAGGGTTGCACACTCTGATCTAAACCACAAACCAGGCAAAATTTAGTCGCCCTATGGCTTACCTGTGACGTGGAGTCGTCGCTGTTAGCTGCTGACACGGTGCAGGACTGCAGACAGCTGTTCCACAGTCCTTCCAGTCTTGCACTGCTGCTGCTGCTGGAAGGCTTTTGCACGAGTAGCTGGCATAGCAGCTGCCGAGCTTGCGCTGCAGTGGAGATGTGATACAGCAGATCCACTGCTGCTGCCATTGTTGTTGCAGCTGCTGCTTGTTTTGGAGATGCATCGTCTGCTGCAATTGAGGTCAAGCCGCTGCAGCTGCTGCTGCTGCTGCTGCTGCTGTGAAAGCGGGTAGCATGATCAACTGCTGCTGCCAGCAACTGCGGCTGCTGTGCTAGCTGCTCTAGGCCAGCAGTGCTGCTGCTGCTGCTGCTGGCAATTGCTGCCAGCAGCTGCAGCGCGGCCGTTGCGGCTGCTGATTCATTGGCTGATTTGACCACCTGCAAGCGCAGCCGCAGCCAGCAAGTTACAATTGTCAGGCCGGTGCCAAGTAGCAGTCAACGCCCCAACAACAGTTGCACTTGCTTGTAAGGGTGGTGAAGAGCCCAGTTTGTGTACATGCACACATGTTCATACATGCACTGGTCCAGCAAAGCAAGTCATGAAAACATGTTTGTCGCACCTGCTTCACAGCAGCAGCTAGGCCGCCACACTCAGTGAAGTACAGCGTGCAGCTGGGCGTGGCAGTCAGCAGCACTAGTCTGGCAAAGCAAGTCATTTGGAGACATGGAGACATATCTCTCGCACCTGCTTCACTGCTGCAGCTAGGCCGCCGCACTCGTTGAAGTACAGCGTGCAGCTGGGCGTGGCAGTCAGCAGCACATGCAGCTCCTGGCACGCAGCTGCGACTGCTGTGTCAGTACCAGCACCAGTTGCCGATGCTGTTGAGCCACCTGCAACACAAAACAAGAACAAATGCTCCCGTGAGAGTTTTGAGTTCAGCCTGAATCATTCAAGCAGCTGCTGGTGCACCTGTCATGAACGGCACATCGGCCCACACCAGCAAAGCAGACTTCCAGCAGCAGCTGCATATGTATCAGCAGGAGCTGCTGCTGCTGCTGGAGCACTGTTGCTGTCAAAACAGTGTGATGCAGCAGGCCTGGACTGAGCTCCTGCAGCCCACCTGCTTGCGCAAGCACATGTACCATATGTATCAGCAGCTGCTGCTGCTGCTGCTGCTGCTGAAGCACTGTTGCTGTCAGAACAGTGTGATGCAGCCGGCCTGGGCTGAGTCCTGCAGAGCAACCGCAGCCCACCTGCTTGCGCAAGCACGGCCACCAGCTGCTCCACACGCTGCTGCTGCTGAAGCACTGTTGCTGTCAAGATACTATGTGATGCAGCAGTGCAATGAGTGTGATGCAGCCTGCCTGGGATGCCGAGTCCTGCAGCCCACCTGCCTGCGAAAGCACGCCCACTAGCTGCTCCACACACTGCAGCGCCTGCAGCGACGGCTCAGCATCAGCCACACCAGCAGGGCCGGTGGTATTCTGCTGCGGCGCTGCTGCTGCTGCTGCTGCTGCTGTGCCTGAGCTCTCTGTGCCAGCAGAAGCCTGCAGCAGCCGCATACAAGGAACAGCATACAACAGCACAAAGTTGTTGGTCAGGCCTGGACCCCGGGTATGCCTGGCTGGTATAGCTGCGTAACATACATGCACTGATGTGTGCATGCACGGGTATGCAGCAGCAGAGGTAGACACATGATTCATAACACAAGCACAGCACAGCTACTAGCTAGTAGCTAGTGGCCAATCATCACATAAAGCTCACCAGCAGTCCTTTAAGCCGCTTGGCTGCTTTGTGCTCCTTCAGCAGCAGCTGCGCGCGGGCTAGCTGCTCAGTCAGCTGCAACAGTCGAAGAACCAGTCAGGCAGGCGGCACAGCAGATGCGGGGTGGTAAGTTCGGCAGCAGATAGGCTACCAGGTCTGCAGTGCTTGGCATCCCTTAGAATGCGGCGTCTTATGCATGGGAGTATGCTCCATAATGCAGCATGCAGCTCTGAAACACAAAGGTGAGTGGCATTCTCTGAATGCTATCATCTGCCCATCTAAGTTGGCAAAGCAAAGAAGCAACCAGGTTGATCAACGCTTACTAACCGTACCTCTTTGTCCCCTGGCAGTATAGCAGCTGCTGCTGTCATGTCTTCAACCGCTTTGCTGTGCTGGCCAAGTGCCTGCAAGCAGCAAATCATCATGTCACCTCAACAAGCTGCCTCCTCACTGCTAGCAAGAGAATGACAAGCAAGCAAGCGTAGGAAAAGAGGCCAAGGCACAGCAGCAAAATGCAGGGTCCATGATGGCTGCACGGAACTAGCAAGCATGCAAGCAAGATGCCTTGATACAAGGCAAGCAAGGTCAATTGCGCTTAGACAGGTGCATAAACAAATACGCAGGAGCAGACCATGCTGACCTGGCGTGCTGCTGCCCTGCGCTGCAGTGCCTTCACACACAGCGGGTGCTGCGGCGTGTTGTGCAGTACATCAGCCAAGTGCAGCACCTAGGAGACGGCAATGCCAGGCAGGCAAAACAGGCAGACGGGCAAGCATCAGGGGTAGTCAGAAGCCGACGTGGAGTGCAGGGAAGCGCGTGTGCCAAGTGAACTGCATATGCAGGAAAGCAGGGTCCTGCTATGCAGAGCGCTGCTGGCTCCTGAAAAATAGATCGTCTGAGCAGAGATGGGTTGGAAGTGCAAGCAGGCAGGGCAAGCTTGCAGGAAAGGGCCTCGAAGGTGAGAGCAGGCCTACATCCATATCAATTGGTGTGGTAATGACGCAGGGAGTGCCTGCAAAGGTTGTGCTTGCTTCGTCACTAACATGCTGCCAACCGCGGCAAGTGCGCACCTTGTCACAGTGCTCAAGCGCTTGAACATAGCAGTTCAGCTTCAGCGCTGCTGCTGCTGCATTGGCATGCAGTGCCATGCTGTGGCGCTGCACTTCTAGGCCAGCCTGGTAGCATCGTAGTGCTTCGCTGTACTGCTGCTGCTTGAACGCTGCGTTGCCTGCCTGGCGCTGCCGCTCTGCTATCTGCCGCTGCTCGACCATCCTGCAAGCAGTTGCAGGAGTTGCACCAGGCGTGTGAACAGTTGTTGACAGTAAAAAGGTAAAGCATTACCCAGGGGCCGGATGCGAAGCAAAGAAGACACATGGACGCTTTGCAGACTAAGGAGTGACGTTGAAGGGTTGACTCAGCATCAACATTGGCAGGCACCATCACACGATCGTGCAGGTAGCCTGGAGCAGGGTATGTTGACTGCCTGTACCGGTGCTGCCAGCACGCACACCCCTACCTTGTATGTCTGTCGTTGATGTCACGCTCCATAGCCCTGAATGCTGGGTTGTTTGGCGGGATGCTGTTGAACAGATCATCCTCCTCATCACTGGGGCACCAGAGGTCCCACCTGGCGTAGTCTGTTGCATATGCTTGTGTGCTCTGCTGCTGCTGAGAGTATTGCTCAAATCGTTGGCGAGCTCGCAACTTGCGGGCACGATTGGCCTTCAGCTCGTCAACCTTTCGCAGAAGCTCAGCCTGCTTAGCTGCCTCCCCTTTCCGCTCTGCATCATCCTGATCTGCATCATCTCCTGCTGATGCTGCAGTTGGAAGCGGTGTCACAGTATGAGGGATGCCAGGCGTCGCAGGGCTATGTTTCTGCTGCTCTGTCTGTGCTGCTCGTGCTGCGAGCTTCTTGTCTACGTATTCCGGTGAGATGGTGCCAGCCTTGAGTGAGTCAATAAGCCTTGAAACTTCGGAAACATTATCTATGAATTCATCCAAATCTGAGTCATGCGGCAGCTGCATGCTGAAGTTTGACTAGAACAGGCGCCAAGTGCTGCTGGCTGAAAAAGCACAGGCGTAAAGTAGAAAGCGCTGCTGTACACAGCGAAAATGACGACGGACCTACAACATCAGCATGCCTGCAGCGCACTGTTTATTGTCTGATAGGCATTCAAACCCGGTTTGGCCAGCAGCATGAACCCCTGTTACAATTCAACAGCCGCGCTGACTCAGCGCTGCTGAGCGCCAGCCAAACGTCAAAGGCTTGGCATGCTTCTGCGAGCATATGCATTTGTTAAACATCATGCATAAAAGCATCATGCATAAAAGCACCAGCAGGCATCAGCCCCAGTGACATGCCGCTGTGAAACTGCTGCCCTTGCAGCGCATCAGCATGCCAACCACCAACCCAACAACGTAAACTTAAAAGTACAGCGATATGACGAGCTGAAACGCAAACAGCGCATGTCACTTTGCAGACAGGCCAATGGATCTGGGGTGTCTAACGACATACACACCCAGATCCTGCGCCACTACGGCATGCCGCAGCGGCGGAGGCACGAGTGCATATGCAGATGAACAGCAGTTCCAGGTCAAAAACGACGCAATATTGCGATAGGTTTGGCCAAGCAAGTGGACGCTGTAGAGAGAATCCCCATTTTCGTGCTGTCCTGTGTGCCAATTTGTCAACGCAGCGTTGCGCTTGTGCAGATGTGTCAAGTCGCTGCTGAAGAGTCGCATGTGAAATGGCAAATCTAGAGTTTCTAGGCAGTGGTGTGATGTCTGCCGTGTCGACACAAGAATGAAGTTCAGCGCTGCACATAGTGCTCAATTGAAGCAGAAAACAGATTGTCTGATCAGTGCAGTACCACAAACCACTGGCCCTCAATCCCCTACAGTACATACACATGTGAAACAACGTGCACAATGAACAGAGTGTGTAACGGTTACGCACGAGACCCCGCAGTGAGCAGACTCGTGCAACGCAGTACAGTTTGGTGCAAAGTGCTTGCATTTGACACAAACTCATACGCAGGATGCTTGCAAAACGCACACCGGAGTGTGAAAAGAACCACACACCAGGCCTGCAGGAATTGACCAACAAACAGCGCAAGTAGTGACATATGACATGTCGCACATCACGTGAAAGCAGCAGTACAGCTTGAGCAATACTTCTGCAGTGCAGTGAACCTGAACCTGCCCATCAACCTGAGTAAACAAGTCAAGCAACACAATGCTCTGGTCTATTTGACACTGAAGCCAACTCAATTGGAGTGCAATGTGAGCCAGCAATCATGGCCTGCAGGAGCGAACAGTAGGCCACCAAGGACTGTGACCACCCTAGTCCATACCTCAAGAACACAATGTCAACGCAGCGTTGCTGTATGTATGAGAAACTGTCTGATGAGATGAGCATGCCACGCAAGAGCAATGCACAATGCACAATCAAGGCTGGTGGCATGCTGTGGAAGCCCAGCTTGGGTGTGGCCAGGCAGAAATCAATGTAACTGTTATATGTATGTTTGTGTGTGTTATTTAACAGTCATATTAGGCAGTCGTGCTTGCTTCAGCACACTGAGAGCTGAGTCGCAGTGCTTGCACTCGGAAAAGGAATGAGAATCATGTTGTGCCTGGCGCCACTCACTTGCAGTAGAGAGTAGGCAAGAAACACACAGAGCAATCAACATACAGCAATGCATCGTGAGATCTGATCAGACAGGCAAGAACCCCCACACCTTCAAAGAGTGCAAGCATGCTCAACTCAAATTGCAGAAAGTCGTCAGTGCCCTTCATAAAGAATCCTGAGCCAAATTGGTGTATATAATAGAGATGTTTTGATGCAATATGGCGTGCTTAAAATGTTGCATGGAGGTCTGTAGTCGTCACAATTTGATTAAACGGGTGCCTCCTCGCCCCTAAGAAATGGCGGGAGGGGTCTGTTCTGGCTGTTTCAGCCCCACTGCTGTGCCTGATATGCATCATTAATTTAGTTTTGATGACTGCATGGCATGTGCGGCAGCTGCCGTGTGTAATCGTGTGTATGTTGTGCACGCATGACGTGGCTGGCTGGCCGGTCTGTGCTGCATGCGCTGCATGGCGTTGGAATCACGTGTTTTGGGGGGCCCTGTTTTTTTGTGCCGGTTTGAAAAGTGGAATGCACTTGTCCTGGTGCTGCTCACCTGTGTTGCTGCTCCCTGTGGTATCACCGAAGGGTCAGTGTGTTCGTTGCTGGTGCGAGCCGTGCCTCAGCGGCTGTGCTGGCGAAGTTGCTGGCGGTCAAACTTGTGTTGTTACTTTATTGATGGTAACAGTGCATTTGTGCGAGTGCTTTACGTGGCTGCACAGACTGATTGCCGCGTGCTCGAGGAGGTAAACGTGGGCGCTCAATAAACGATTTCCTGAAGTTTCAGGCGCTGCCGACAACATGTATAAAATCGGCAATACAATATCCGCCATGATTTTTTTGCGACGTACTGTCGTGCTAACATGCACAGCAGAAGCATGACCTGCATGCACAGCAGGCAGAAGATACATATGTGTGAAAAGCGCTGCAGAAAACCTGACAATGCGGTGACAGCTGATGTGCAGAATTGTTGGCAGCTGCAGCCTGAGGTTGGTGATGCTGCTCAGCACCACACAACAAAACCTCAAACTGCTCAATTGGCAGAGTGTCCGAGAAACAAAACAGGCTGACTCTGCACTCCATCCTTGCCATGACTGAGCAAACAGAGCCGACCAACACAACTCTGTGTGTGACAGCAAGCAGCACATAAGAAGCTTCAAATACAGCAGGGCCATATGCACGGGCGCCTCTTGGTTGTTCAGCAACTTGCTGGTCTCAACCGACACAGGACCGTGCTCCTGGGTGCAAACAGCCGCACCTGACCCCCCAATTTGTGCTGTGCTTCTTCTGCAAACATGTGTCATCATCATCATCATCATGTTACCCATTAAGCAAACATGTGTGAATGTAACGTTGTAACAGGCAGCGCAACACATAGCACGTAGCTGCCACTGGCGTTTTGCGCAGCTGCATGCTATTGTACAAAACTGTGCTGTATAATACCGGAGCACGCAGCTGGTTTTTGACACAAATCCACCAGAGCACCGTGCTCCTGGGTACAAGCAGCCGCACCAAACCCCCTGATTCCCTGTATGTTTCTTCTGCAAATACGTCAAAATGATTTTGGTGTAACATTGGCAGAGTGACACTTAGCACGTAGCTGCCGCTGCGTGGAGCGCAGCTGCATGATGCACTAGAACTGTGTTGTAAAGTACTTGCAGCACACAGCGCAGCTAATACTAGCCACAAAACCGCCAGAGCAGCTGCTTGGAGCAACTCCAGCAAGCCTGGCGACTCTTTCCTCTTAACACCATTTCAGTAGTCAGCACGCTTGTCCCCCTGCCAACTTCTGTTCCAAACTGACAACATCATAGCAGCAGTAATCAGCCCTGACCACTGCTATTACGATGTTGTCAGTTTGGAACGGCAGTTGTCAGGTAGACAAGCATGCTGACTACTGCAATGATCCCTCCCCCTCCTCCTTGATGTAGCAGCGCATGTGCCATTGAAAGAGCTGCTTCAAGGCCTGCCCGCCCACATGTACCAAAGACAACGCGCAGTGCAGCTAACCTTCTTCAAACCACCAGAGCAGCTGGGATCAACCAAAAAAACTTGACGGCAGTTTGCCTTGCACAGGCAACTGCAGTAAGCAGCCCGCTTGTGCACCTGTCAACAGCTGTGACAGACTGAGAACACCACAGCAGCAGTAACCAGCGCCCCCCACCCCCTCCACTGCTGTAGCAGTGCATGTGCCGTCGCAACAGCTGCTTCAGGCCCTGCCTGCCAAAACACAACAGCGCCAACAACTAACATAAGCAGGACCCTCCTTTGTCTGCCTACGTGTACCCACAACAAGAACACCAACAGCACAATTAGCACCTTGTCATAAGCAGCACACAAAACTCAGTATGCACAGCTATTTAGGGCATCCACCGTTGCAGCCGTCTGCTCCAAGCCCCGCCTGCCCACATGTACCAAAGACAGGAACACCAACAGCAAACAGAGCAGAGCCCCATCTGGCCAAAAGTAAGCAGAGCCAACCTCAGCAAGCAGAGCCAGCCGCGCATCCATTGCACGCGCTGCCATTCGCAACATGCTGCACTGCAGCCGCCACCTCTGCAGCAGCTGCAATCTTCAGCACCTTCAAATCAACAACAGCTGCCCCGTTTGCCACTCCAATACATGCGCTTTCACGTTCGCCACATGCTGCACTGCAGCCAGCTGCTGTCACGCACACGCCAGCAGACATCACCAGCGTACGCAGTGCAATGCAGCTCGCCTCAGCAAGCAGAGCCAGCAGCACAGCCGTTGCATGCGCTGCCATTCGCCACATGCTGCTGCACTGCAGCTGCCACCTCTGCAGCAGCTGCAACCTTCAGCTTCTCTAAAACAACAGCAGCAGCAGCCCCGTTCGCCACTCAATTGCATGCACTTCAACGTTTGCAACATGCTACGCTGCAGCCAGCTGCACCACAGCCAGCTGCACCACACAACCACGTAAGCAGTGCAATGCAGCTAGCCATATCAGCATGTAGAGCCAGCCGCGCAGCCATTGCACGCGCTGCCATTCCCCACATGCTGCACTGCAGCCGGCACCTCTGCAGCAGCTGCGATCTTCAGCACCTTCTTGTAAACAGCAGCAGCCCCGTTTGCAACTCTATTGCATGCACTGCCATTTTCCATATGCTGCACTGCAGCCAGCTGCTGCCACACATGCCAGCAATCATCATCAGCATATACAGTGCCACGCAGTTGCCTCAGCAAGCAGAGCCAGCCGCGCAGCCATTGCACGCGCTGCCGTTTCCCACATGCTGCACTGCAGCCGCAACCTCTGCAGCAGCTGCAACCCTCAGCACCTTCAAATCGACACCACTCCCCACCCCGTTTGCCACGCCGTTGCATGCCCCGTTTGCCATGCCGTTGCACACCCCGTTTGCCACGCCGTTGCATGCCCCGTTTGCAGCAACTACCACTGCAGCTGCAGCTGGCTCCCCCTCACTCCCTGCTGCAGTGCTTGTTGGCATTACGGGGCCTCCGCTCATAATGCGTGTCGCCATCGCCTCGCCAACGAAAGCATCCCCATCATGGAAGTGCTCAAAGTTGGTCAGGAACATGCGGCCCAGCTTGGAGAGCGTTGCGGAGAACTCGGCCTTGTCTGCCCAGGCAGCCTCTGGGTGCAGCGAGGCAGCAGGCACACCCGTGCAGCTGCCGGGCACCTGTACGATGGCAGCAGCAGCAGCAACATGTGCATTTCAGCATGTAGGTGTGATGACAAAAGTGCTCAAAAAGTTGGTGAGGGGCATGCGGCCGAGCTTGGACAGTGTTGCGGAGAACTCTGCACTGTCTGCCCGTGCTGCTTCTGGGTGCAGCGAGGCAGCAGGCACGCCTGTGCAGCTGCTGGGCACCTGTACAACAGCAGCAGCAGCAGCAGCGGGGGCATGATAACAGCTGTGTCGCAAGCAACAAAAGAAGCAAGTCATGTACAGTCAGACTAAATATCCCATCTTGATGTCAAGATTGGGTGTTTCTATGTAGGGCTGCGATGATGGCTCGGATGATGTAACATATTGTTACATTCAAAGCCTTGTAACATGTTACATGACAATTTAAAATAACAGCAACACACCTTGAGGTGAAAGATGGGCGTCTCTGTGTAGTCTGCAGTCTCCAGCTCCCCGCTGTGAATGGCGTCAATGATGGCACGCGTGTGCGCGATGCTCATGCGCTTGCCCACTCCGTACTTGCCACCAGTCCAGCCTGCAGCACATTGGCAACAGCAATCAAGTGGTGTTACTGGCTGCAGCTACGGTAGAGTCATGTTCAAACTGTTGGCAGCACATAAAATAATAAAACTAAGGACAGCAGATGCACCATGACATCCACAGCAGCAAGTGTGCGCGATGCTCATGCGCTTGCCGACGCTGTACTACTTGCCGCCAGTCCAGCCTGCAGGCACAGCAAAATTTCCATTTGATTATTTATCATGATCTGCAAGTTGTCATGAAGCAACCAAGCTGAGGACAACAGATATACCAGGAAGAATCCAAGCAGGTGTGCGCGATGCTCATGCGCTTGCCTACACCGTACTTGCCATTGATTGCCACTTCACAACAATACATAAGAGGCGGCAGACTGTGACATAAGAAACAGCAGGCCTACTTGTACCTGTGATGACCAGCCACACGTGTGTGCCGTGCTGCTGCATCTTCTCTGCTAGCATGCTCGTGTCCACAACCACCGTCTATCACCACACAACACGACACTGCACGCACCCACATCTACCTCGCATCACAAGTGCAATGTCTTGTGATACATTACAGGATGTGTTACACGTGACACAACATGAAGCCACACGCACCCCGCATGTACATGACACCCGACATGCAGCAAAGCTACTCTCATGCCAGCAACCAGAAGGGAGCCACTTCCTACCTGTATTGACCAGCCACGCGTGTGTGCCGTGCTGCTGCATCTTCTCAGCCAGCATGCTCGCATACTTCATGGGATGCCACATCAGGAACGCGCCCCCAAAGCAGGCTGAGAACGTCGCCTCTGGCTCTGTGATGCCGTCCTCAGTGCCTGCAGGAAATGACAATGGCATAACACTGTTAAGTGACATGTCACAAACAGTAGGCAGAACAGCACAGTGCAACATCAGGCAAGCGCCTCCACAGCAGGCAAACAATTTTGTCCTCAGTGCCTGCAGGCGACAATGTTATGAAACAGGTGCCTTGCAACGTAGCATCACACATTGGTCAGGTAGCATGGTGCCGCATCAGCACGATAGGTGGCAGCACCCAAACCAATACCACAGAGAGGGAAATCATTCACACACTTGCTGGAGCACCCAGAGAACAAACAGCAACTGGCAACCCTGGAAGAACGGAGGGCACCTGCCATCTTTGCTGTGTAGCCAGAATTCTCAAAACACCTGCCTAAATCTTGATGGAACCTCGGTAGGTAAAACCAGCCAACAGCCGTAGCACCACGGAGTGCACCTGCCACCTTTGCTGTGTAGCCGCTGATGAAGTGGTACCGTACCACGCAAGTTGCCTGCTCCATCGTAAGCTTGCTGACAGGCGGCAAGCACACAAGACAGGAAAACACAACGCAGCGGCCAAAACCACAAAACACCTGCTCAGGATCATCATGGCACCTCAGAAAGTAGCAGGAAACAACAAAAAGACCACAGAAAACCGGAGCGCACCTGCCACCTTTGCTGTGTAGCCGCTGATGAAGTGGTACATGGCCTGCTCCATCGCCAGCTTGCTCACAGGCGGCAGCACTCCAAATGCGTCGCAGCACAGCAGCAAGATACCGAAAGATTACCAGAATCGATTCTTAAACACAGTCAAAATGAGAATAGAAGGAGTATGCGTAAGATATAACCATAAACTGACAACAAAATAGCACGCACCTGCCACCTTTGCTGTGTAGCCGCTGATGAAGTGGTACATAGCCTGCTCCATTATAAGCTTGCTGACAGGCGGCAGCACACACCATAAAAGAAAACACAAAACAGGCAGCCAGAACCCATAAAACACCTGCTAAGGATCATCATGGAACCTCTGAACGTAACAGGTTACAATCAAAAATACATAGAAACCGAGCGCACCTGCTACCTTTGATGTGTAGCCGCTGATGAAGTGGTACATGGCCTGCTCCATTGTCAACTTGCTCACAGGCGGCAACCACACAAAGCGGCCAGAACCCACAAAACAGCGGCGAGAACCCACAAAACACCTGCTTAGAATCATGATAAAACCTCTAAAAAGAGCAAAATCCAGCCCAAAACAGCACGGTGCGCACCTGCTACCTTTGCTGTGTAGCCGCTGATGAAATGGTACATGGCCTGCTCCATCGTCAGCTTGCTCACAGGCGGCAGCACTCCGAATGCGTCGCAGCACAGCAGGATGATGTTGCGCGGGTGTCCCCCAATGCAGGGGATGTGTGCGTTGCGGATGAAGTGGATGGGGTAGCTGGCGCGCGTGTTCTCCGTAACAGACCTGGCAGCAGCAGCAGCAGGCCAGTTCAGATCACTTACACATGCATTACAACACCGGGTTGTTGCAGCAGGATGATGTTGCGGGGGTGTCCCCCGATGCAGGGGATATGTTCGTTGCGGATGAAGTGGATGGGGTAGCTGGCGCGCGTGTTCTCCGTGACAGACCTGGCAGCAGTAGCAGCAGCAGCAGCCGCAGGTCAGTTTCGTGTATCAGTTGCGCATGCATTGGTTCATCAAGTTGTTGCAGCAGGATGATGTTGCGGGGGTGTCCCCCGATGCAGGGGATATGTTCGTTGCGGATGAAGTGGATGGGGTAGCTGGCGCGCGTGTTCTCCGTGACAGACCTGGCAGCAGTAGCAGCAGCAGCAGCAGCGCAGTCACCTCCAAGTGACAGCTAGTCAACAGATCATTCAACGACGACTGTCAGCTGCAGCCTCTTGGCAACGGCACAAACAGCACACACGCAGGGTACAAGTGGTCATACTTTTTGAAACAGCACTCACGCAGGGTACAAGTGGTCATACTTTTTGAAACAGCACTCACGCAGGGTACAAGTGGTCATACTTTTTGAAACAGCACTCACGCAGGGTACAAGTGGTCATACTTTTTGAAACAGCACATCACGTATAGCGTCACCTCAAAAGTTTTCACAGCTAAACATGCTGTGACGTTACACAAACCAGCTGCAGCTGTGCAATAACATCAAAGAAGCCTCACCCGTCGTCGTAGTCAACGTGCCAAAGCGGATGAAGATCCCATAAAGAAAATACAGAAATCACAGCGGATTGCGCACTGACCAAACTGAAACAGCTCCAGCAACGCGCGATGCACATAAAACCAAACTAAACCACAACTGTATCTCACCCGTCATCGTAGTCAACGTCGCGTGTCACGGGGTCAAACTGCACGTTCTCAAGCACCGTGCCGAAGCGGATCGCATCGTAGATGTCTGGCTTGCTGTCACATCACGTACAGTGCCACCCCAAACCATGCTCAACAAACCACATTGCGTGATGCTTGATGCACACCAGCTGCAGCTGGAGAATGATGCTCTGATAAACAGCCAAACCATGCTCACCCATCGCCGTAGTCAACGCCGCTTGTGATCGGGTCAAACTGCACGTTCTCAAGCACCGTTCCTAGGCACGACGGCATAAAAAGATCCCATGCAGTACGGACACCAATCATACAACGGGGATTGCGCACTGATCGCACTGAACACGCTGCAGTAAAACACATAGGAAGTCAAATCAAAGCCTTGTCTCACCCGTCATCGTAGTCAACGTCGCGTGTCACGGGGTCAAACTGCACGTTCTCAAGCACCGTGCCAAAGCGGATGAAGATCCCATGCAGTCAACACAGGTATCACAGCGTATTGCGCACTGACCAAACTGAAACCGCTCCAGCAACACGCGCTGCACATCAAATATAACGCAAGCTAGAGCTTTATCTCACCCATCATCGTAGTCAACGTCGCGCGTGACCGGGTCAAACTGCACGTTCTCAAGCACCGTGCCAAAGCGGATCGCATCGTAGATGTCCGGCTCGCTGTCACGCTTCAGCTTGATGGCTTTCGCGTAGCAGCCTCCCTCAATGTTGAAGACGCCTGTTTCAAACAAAGAAGACAGAACAAGGGCAAGGGCAGCGGTGGTCAGCTATATGATTGGTGACCTTACTGCAGCGCACTTTGACCCACGATGTCTGTCTGCAAAAAAACGTAACAGGCGTTATGGGATTGGAAGGTCAGGCTGACAGCCACGCTTGAGCTTGATGGCCTTCGCATAGCAGCCGCCCTCGATGTTGAACACGCCTGGAGGTTGCAAACAGCAGTGTGCATGATGCATTGAGATCCCAGCAGCGCGCTCAGCTGTGTTTGGTGACCTCACTGCAGCCCATTTTGACTTCCGGCTTGCCTGCAACTGCAAGAAGCACAAGGTTTGTTGGAGAAGTTTGGATGTCTGGCTCGCTGTCGCGTTTCAGCTTGATGGCCTTTGCGTAGCAGCCGCCCTCGATGTTGAACACGCCTGCGTCAAGGAAAGCAGGGCACATGATGCAATGATACATTAGTGGCCAACCTTGCTGCAGCGCACTGCTGCAAAAGGCGCAACAGGCGCTACCGTGTTTGTTTTATTGTTTGCTTGCTCGCTGTCGCGTTTCAGCTTGATGGCCTTTGCGTAGCAGCCGCCCTCGATGTTGAACACGCCTGCGTCAAGGAAAGCAGGGCACATGATGCAATGATACATTAGTGGCCAACCTTGCTGCAGCGCACTGCTGCAAAAGGCGCAACAGGCGCTACCGTGTTTGTTTTATTGTTTGCTTGCTCGCTGTCGCGTTTCAGCTTGATGGCCTTTGCGTAGCAGCCGCCCTCGATGTTGAACACGCCTGCGTCAAGGAAAGCAGGGCACATGATGCAATGATACATTAGTGGCCAACCTTGCTGCAGCGCACTGCTGCAAAAGGCGCAACAGGCGCTACCGTGTTTGTTTTATTGTTTGCTTGCTCGCTGTCGCGTTTCAGCTTGATGGCCTTTGCGTAGCAGCCGCCCTCGATGTTGAACACGCCTGCAGCACATGCGTATTTTGACAGAGTGTCAAATACAGGGCGAAGAAGCGAAGCCACTACAGGCAGTAAGATCTCTGCAATGCACACTCAGCATGAGAGCGCAGCAGTCTTCAGTGTCATTTACATTACAGCACATCACACTACATCACATGCTCCACTCAACATCACACCGCAGAGCATGCACTCTTCACACTGTGAAGTCACCAGCACTCACCGTTGGGTCCCCAGCAGTGCTCGTCATCTCCGATCAGCGGCCGCTTGGCATCTGTGGACAGCGTCGTCTTGCCAGTGCCTGTGGTACAATAAGCACAGCAGCAGCAGCAGCAACGGTCAGCAGCAACAAGCACAAAGTAGCGCGATGTGCATGCGATGTGGACAACAAGCAGCTGTGCCATGCGCACCTACCAGACTAGGTGTCATAAGGTGTCTCACCTGAGAGGCCGAAGAAGAGCGACACTTCTCCTGCCGGCCCCATGTTGCAGCCGCTGTGCAGCAGCCTGCTAGTACCTATGCAATGATGCTTGCTTCACGCACACTGCATGCAAGAGCTTCCAAATACTACATATCATATCCCAGCTGCTCAATCTATATCAGTGGTCTCACCTGAGAGGCTGAAAAAGAGCGACACATCTCCCGCAGGGCCCATATTGCAGCCGCCAACAACCTGCTAGTCCCACGTTTGATGCTGGACACAAACAATGCATGCAAGAGCTTCCATATACAATACCCAGTTGGTATATGAATATATTCTACTATGTATCGATCAGTGTCTCACCTGACAGGCCGAAGAAGAGGGACACGTCTCCTGCCGGGCCAATGTTGCAGCCGCTGTGCAGCCTGCTGGTACCTATACTTTTGATACTGGACACGCACACTGCGTGCAAGAGCTTCAAAAAACTAAATTCAAGTGATCTGATAAACATGTAATACTAGATATACAACACTTGTCACCTGAGAGGCCGAAGAAGAGTGACACATCTCCTGCCGGGCCCATGTTGCAGCCGCTGTGCAGGGACAGCACGCCACGCTTGGGCATGTAGTAGTGCATCAGCCTGCAGCAGCAGCAGCAGCAGCAGTGTTTGCATGAAGTTATATTAGTGCCGCGCTTGGGCATGTAGTAGTGCATCAGCCTGCGGCAGCAGCAGCAGCAGTTCTTGTATGATATTCTTGCAGTAGTAGCAGCAGCAGCCGTGCTTGGGCATGTAGTAGTGCATCAGCCTGCGGCAGCAGCAGCAGCAGCAGCAGTTCATGCTTGATACAACTGTGTACGCACCATTCCGCATTTCTCACATCTTCATATTCTCCTGCGTATGTGTGCCCAATATGACCATAATCCCGGTGCTTCAGGCTGATGTCACCACTGCGAGTGGCGTGTTCTCTTAGCACCCCTTACACAAAAGTAATATCATTTATAACAAGATAACTACATAACATGGCGCTCACGTGAAGACGCCCTTCTTCATCTCTCCTGCGTACTGCGTGCCCAGAATGACCATCTCTCCCGGTGCTTGAAGCTGATAGTCATCACTGCAAGTGGCGTGTTCTCTGGGCACCCCTTCCCAAAAGTAACACATCAAAGTAAAAAAGTAACAACATGACACACAACTCACGTGAAGACGCCCTTCTTCATCTCTCCTGCGTACTGTGTGCCCAGGATGACCATCTCGCGGTGCTTCAGGCTGATGTCACCACTGCCAGCGGCGTCACGACCCCTTGCACAAAGTGACGCCATGTATAAACAAAATAATAGCCTTTGACGGTGATAACAAATATTAAGTCGATCAACAACATGACGCTCACGTGAACACGCCCTTCTTCATCTCTCCTGCATACTGCGTGCCCAGAATGACCATCTCCCAATGCTGCAGGCTGATGCCATCACTGCCAGCTTTGTGTTCTCTGACCACCCCTTGCAAAAAAGTAACATATCAAAGTAACAAAGCAACACTGTTACAAGCCTCTTACGTGAACACGCCCTTTTTCATCTCTCCTGCGTACTGCGTGCCCAGGATCACCATCTCCCGGTGCTTGAGGCTGATGTCGATGCTGGTGGAACTCGTCATGAAGTTGTTGTACTGCAGCAGTGCAAAGCAGTACAAAGCAGTACAGTGTCATCAAAGGCAGTACAGAATCAGGTTGGGCTGATGTCGATGCTGGTGGGGCTCGTCATGAAGTTGTTGTACTGCAGCAGTACAAAAGCAGTACAAAGCAGTACAAAGCAGTACATTGTTGAGATATGCAGTATAATATCAGGTCAGGTTTTGGTGATGATGCTGGTAAAGCTCGTCATGAAGTTGTTGTACTGCAGAGCATGAAGAACAAAGCATGACATGGTCTTTGAATTCGGTACAACTCTGGTCAGGCGGATGTTGTGCATAAACATATCACACCAGCAAAAACAACAGCCCAGCAAACAGCAACACCCTCAGCACAATCAAGCAGTGCAGGCAGTACAACCAAGTACAACATAGGCAAATGCAAACTGGCAGCTTCGCCTCACCTTGTTTGCTGGGAAGGCGCCTCCGTTGTAGATCACAGAGTCGAGCTCCTGACAATTACGCCGTATGAGCACATTGTGCACACTGCACAAGCAAACGACTGACCAACAGGACTCAACAAAACCGGCCAAGGCTACTGCATATAAAAACAGACCTTTCAACGGTTCAACAGTCGCACTGAGCTCACCTTGTTCGCTGGGAAGGCGCCTCTGTTGTAGATGACGAAATCCGGCTCGCCAAAAGCTGCCAGCTCTTTGCGACTTTGCCGAATGAGTATGTTGTGCATGCTGCATACAGCAAATGACTGACCAGGAGGACTTAACACAACCAGCAAATGCTACCCAATATTGGAAACAAAGGGAACAAACCGTGCAACAGCCGCACCTCACCTTGTTAGCTGGGAAGGCGCCTCCGTTGTAGACCACAAAGTCCGGCTCCGAATGTTGCCAGCTGCTGACAGCTCAGCCGTATGAGCATGTTGTGCATGAACATCACACCAACAAAAACAACTGCCGAGCAGACAGCCACAGTACAATAAGGAGCAGTGCAGGCTGTTGCTAAATGTGACAAAACAAAAGCAAACAAGCAAGCTGACTTTACCTTGTTTGCTGGGAAGGCGCCTCCGTTGTAGATCACAACATCTGGCTCGCCAAATGCTGCAAGCTCTTTTGCAGCTTTTGCAGCTTCGGCGAATGAGCATGTTGTGCATCATGAACACACCACATCAACCATAACAACACAACCAACGGCACGATCATGCACTGCATACAGTACCAACAATGGCAGCTTTGCCGCACCTTATTTGCTGGGAAGGCGCCTCCGTTGTAGATCACGAAATCAGGCTCGCCAAAAGGCTGCCCAGCTCTTCGCGGCTCTAGCGAATGAGCATGCTATGCATGCTGCATACACCAAACGCGGCTTGGCTGAATGAGCATGTTGTGCATGCTGTGACAGATCAACTAGAACAACACGAATCAACGGTACGATTATGCACCAAAAGCAGTACTCATTACAACACAAACAGCTGCAGATTTGCAGCTTTGCCTCAACTTGTTTGCTGGGAAGGCGCCTCCGTTGTAGATGACGAAGTCCGGCTCGCCAAAGGCTGCGAGCTCCTCACAGCTCAGCCGTATGAGCATGTTGTGCGTGAACACACCACACCAACAAAAACAACTGCCGAGCAGACAGCAACACCCTCAGCACAACCAAGCAGTGCAGGCAGTACAACTACCAACTACAACAAAAAAGCTGCAAACTGGCAGCTTTGCTGCACCTTGTTGGCTGGGAAAGCGCCTCCGTTGTAGATCACGAAATCAGGCTCTCCAAAAGTTGCAAGCTCTTCGCGGCTCGGCCTTATGAGCATGTTGTGCATGAACAGCGCGTGGTAGGCGCGGCTGGTGATGATGCGCACCTTGAAGCGCAGCTGCACGGTTTGACAAGGGTTTTACGGAGACAGCAGCGCACAGAGTTCAGTGATCCGCAGGTAGCATGCACGGCAGGGTTTTTGTGCAGCTGCAGGATAACAAAAGACAGCAGAGTTCAGGGTTTTGAGGGTTTAGAGGGTTGCAGTTGAGTGACGTAAACTGTGATGAACAGCGCGTGGTAGGCTCGGCTGGTGATGATGCGCACCTTGAAGCGCAGCTGCAGGGTTCGAAAAGGGTTTGAAAAGAGAGCAGAGCACAGGGTTGTGAGAGATTCAAGGGGTTGCGGTGAACTGCAGGGTGCAGTGATGATGTGCACGTTGAAGCGCCGCTGCAGGGTTTTGTAAAGGGTTCAAAAAGCAGAGCATAGGGTTGTGAGCGATTTAAGAGGTTCAAGTGAAGTGGTAGGCGCGGCTGGTGATGGTGTGCACCATGAAGCGCAGCTGCAGGGTTTTGAAAAGGGTTCAAAAAGAGGCCAGAGCACAGGGTTGTGAGGGCTTTGAGGGGTTGCAGTGGCGTGGTGCGCGGGGCTTGTGATGATGCGCACCTTGAAGCGCAGCTGCAGGGTTTACAAAGGCAGCGGCAAGCAGGGTTTTAGCTAAGTTGAGGAGGATTTCCGTGAGGTGGCAGGCAGTGGTTTGCAGGTTTACAAAGGCAGCAGCGAGCAGGGGTTTTGAAAGGTGGCAAGGACGCTGCAGTGCAGTATGAACAGCGCGTGGTACGCGCGGCTTGTGATGATGTGCACCTTGAAGTGCAGCTGCAAAGAATTTTGAGAAAACAGCAGGGGGTTGGAAACGAGCCAAAACAGCAGAGCACAGGATATGAAGGGTGACGTGCTGTAACGCATTCAAACAAGCCGCAGCAAGCGGTTTTTGAGGGTTGCAAGGGCAACGTTGTGCATGAAGAGCGCGTGGTAGGCGCGGCTGGTGATGATGCGCACCTTGAAGCGCAGCTGCAGGGTTTTAAGGATGCAGCGGCAGGCAGGGTTTGAGCTGAGGTGAGGGGGGGTTTTGTGGGACGGAGGTGGTGATCCATAGATTTGAGAATTGCATCGGCAGGCAGGAGTTTGGAGGGTTGCAAGGGCGAATGAGCATGTTGTGGATGAACAGCGCGTGGTGGGCGCGGCTGGTGATGATGCGCACCTTGAAGCGCAGCTGCACAAAATTCAAAAGCAGCAGCAGAGTGCAGGGCAATATGCGGCGTTTGAAGGGCAGCGTTACATCAGTAACATCACCAAGGACAGAATACATACAAAGTAACAGGCTCACCTCAGGGTCCCAATTTGCGCAGCCGTTTACGATGTACACACGGTCAACGGTGTTGAGCAAAGCAGCCAAACGTAAATAACATCAACAGTGACAGAATAACATGAAAAGCAACAGGCTCACCTCAGGGTCCCAGCTTGCGAAGCCGTCCACGATGTACACCCGGTCACTTGTAGCAAGCCAGTCAAACCTAAGAAATATCGCAAGTGACAGAATAACATACAAAGTAACAGGCTCACCTCATGGTCCCATTTTGCGAAGCTGTCCACAATGTACACCCGGTCAACAGTGTTGAGCAAACCAGTCAAACCTATGTAACATAAGCAATGACAGAATAACAAGCAAAATAACAGGCTCGCCTCTGGGTCCCAGTTTGCGAAGCCATCCACAATGTACACGCGGTCAACTGTGTTAAGGAAGTCAACCGCGGCCTCGCGGTTTGCCAGGAACGTCCTGCAAGCAAAATCACAGCAGCAGCAGCAGCAGCAATAGTCACAAGGTTTGCTGCTGATCAACTGCTGTATGCGAAGTCAAATGCAGCCTCACGGTTTGCCAGGAACATCCTGCAAGCAGAGACGCAGCAGCAGCAGCAGTCACTTAGCTCTTGGTCAACTGTGTTGAGGAAGTCAACCGCAGCCTCACGATTGGTCAGGAACGTCCTGCAAGCAAATACACAGCAGCAGCCCTCTTTAGCCTCGACGAACCCACACGCTGCAGGGCGCTTTGGCAGTCACTTAATCACTCACTGACTCACTCCCTGTCAGCGCACCAAACGCATTTGTTAATGCAGCCGCCTACGTGCAGTACCAGACTGTAGTCATTTTCATGAATGCATTGACGTGCATTCATCAGAATGACTACGGTGTGGTTCACTGCTGTGCTCATCTCTTCTCTGTCACGTGTTGACAATCGGTTTGATCAGGGTGGCTCATGCCATCTAAGCTGAATGGACCCACATGTATCCAACCTCTCTTCACAAGGGACCTAGATAGACAAGTGTCAGCGCCAGCACACACCTGTCATCCATCATGGATAACATGGCTTGTCATAGTTTGGCGAGTACTTGACCCACCACCAGCAACATAGATGCGCGTAGAATACAAAAAAAGTCCAACACGTACACACACACCTGTCGTCCATGTCATAGTTTGGCGAGTACTTGCCCCACCACACGTCCTGCAAGCAGCAGCAGCAGCATGGTGGCAGCAGCAGCAGCATGGTGGCAGAAGGGGCGTCAGAGAGGCACAATGCAGGAGCACAGCAGCTGCTCAGCAAAGAGCGCAAGGATATTGCAGCAGCTGCATAACAGCTGCAGTGCTGCTGACGCTGCTGCTGCTGCTGCTGTTGCTGTTGCATCTGCCATTGAAGCTTCCTGCCAATCATGCAGCAAGCATCACATCATGAACTTCAACCTGCTGCTGAAAAGAACCACTGCAATTGCTGCAGCTGTTGTTGCCGCTGCTGCAATCAAACAGCCCCATCTGGACATTTGAGTGCTGCATTTGTTGCATTGTCTGTGCAGTCTGCGTGTCCTGCAATTGTTTTCAGTTTCATCAGCGTAGGAACAGGAGCAGAGCAACACCAGGCGTTGTGTAGCACTGTGCAATCGACGCAGCATCTACTACATAGTAATGCGCTTCACACCAGCCAGCAGCAGCAGCAGCCGCAGCAGCAGCGGCAGCAGCAGCAGCAGCAGCCGCCGCAGCAGCAGCAGCCCACCTTCTCGTACTCATCCTCCCGCACAACGCGCTTGTCCTTGGGGCTGCGTCCTGCAAGCAGCAGCAGCAGCATGGCACACAGCCATCAGATCTATAGCCACTACTGCAAGCTGGCTGAGCATGCTGGCTAAACCCTATAGCAGCAGGAGGCACCCTTGCTGTGCAGAATGCGTGCTTGTGAGACACCATGGGTGCGGTACACAGGCAGCAGATCAGCTGTGTGCAGCAGAAACAACCGCTGTATGGCTCAAACAAAGCTATGCTGGCATACTGATGAGGCCAGTGCGCAACAAGACAATTGCAGGGTTTGCTGTGCATGCTGCTGCAGTGCAGCAGTAGACAGCAGGCATCCAGCTGGTAGAGAATACCAGCAGTTCACCTGTCTTCTTGCCGCTGGTTGTTGCCAGCGCTCCACTCGACACCACATGTGTGCCTGGCTCGAACTTGAGTGCCTGCGAAGCGATAAGCAGCAGGTTGCTGTGGGTCTTGCTGCTTCCCGGGCCAGCAGCGACACCACAACGACACGTGCATGCACCAGGCGTCTTGGAAAACCGTTTATTTGACTGCCAGCTGCTCGCTTACCTTCTCGTAAAGCTCCGCTGGGCTCAAATTGCGATACACTGCGCGGGGCTTGATGCCCGAGTCCTGGGAGAACAGACTCCCAACCAAGAAGGAAGCGTCGTGGCCCTCAGCGTGCACGTCCTCCTGCAAGATCGTTTTTTACGTACAGTTCAAAAGTTTAACGGAGTCTTGCCTTACAGATCACGCTGCAAAGGCCTGTACTTACCGGGAGCACCACCATCGAGGCTGCTGACACAACGCTGGCTTCACGTGTTTTGCACAGGAATCAGCAGATACCTCTCAACTATTTCTTCAAGACCAGGGGTAGCAAGGAGCAGTATACAATGCTTGTTGATGATTATGCCGAAAGTGTCGGTATGGGAGCTTGATGTGTGTCTTTAGAGCACGTTGACGCTGTAAAACGAAACTTACGAAGGTGCGCAAACTGGAAAGTTCGCTTCTTGTGGGGCTTGGGGACGGCACGAGTACACGTAGTAGCGTGAGGGCTGAGGGCTTTGCAACGAAGCGTGACGGCGTGAAACTGCAGGTAAGTACTCAAACTTGGCATACAGGTAACATCACGTTATTCTTAAGCTGGTGTTGTGCGTTCGGGTGTCTGAAAGCAGGCTCGTGATGGCAGCAGTACAAACAGTCCTCAGGGGCCGTTGAAGGCAAAGACGCACCGGGTTTGCAAAATAACGAAAACAGAAAACAATTTGAAGCACGGAGTACCTGTGATGCCAGGTAGGGTTTGTGAGGGGGAAGCAAGCCCCAGGGGAAGTTCCTAGGGGTCAGCTCAGACTGTATGGCAAGTGGCCTGCAGCAGGCTGGTCCTCATCAGAACGTGCGTCTCCTCCGATGGAATAGCTCTTCTAGTTACTCAAGGACAGCGAGCTGACAGCCTGAGGCTCAGCAGTGGGCTGTGGCATCATTCAATCATGCATGCCTCCCGGAGGAGTCCTGCCGCAGTGGGACTCAGTGCTCTGAGAGGGCCAGCAGCGTGCTGCAGACTAACTGCTGCCAAATCACAGGCAGCCCCCTCTGTCCAAAAATTATAAAGAATGTTTGCTGGCCCAGCACGAAACCTCTGCTGTGCAGCAAAGGCCAAGGCAGACGATGCTTCGAAAGTGCGGCTGCGCCAAGCCACAGCCTGCTGCCACTTATTATTCTGCACAGTGGAAAATGACGTACCAATCATTGCGTGCACTGCGTGCACTCTACTACATGTTTCCAGCGGTTGCACCAGCTTTGCTTGAATCAGCCATGATGGCAGTGCAGCAGTCAGTGCAGCTGGACTGCTCTGACTGCTCTGACAGAGTTTGTCCTGCATTGCACTCTTCTTGCTGGCTGAAAATGCGGTTGCACTTCATTGAGCTGTGGAAAGGAAAGCGGGCCTTACGACTGCAAGAGGTGGAATGTCCTTGCCTGAGGCGTGCGCGTTACCGCCCGTGACTGCAAGCCACCAGGGCCGCACCGCAACTGCGAAGATTATCAAGCCGGCAGCTTTCTGATCAGGGCTGGTATGTTCCTTCATTCCCTCTGGAAGTATTTCTGGTCAGTCTAAAAGATTGCTTGACATCCTCGTGTCCCAAGCCCTACGCTTTCTGGGACTCGAGTGGTTGAGCCAGCCGCTTGTGCACTAAGGGCCAAGCAGCCAGCTAGACGACATCGTCTTTTCTGCATCAATTGATTTTACTACTGACTTGACGGATACCTATGTTCCCTTGCCAGCATACATACAGACCATCTGGCTTGTGCAGTAGTTGTTGCTGAGAGTGGCACCGCGACGGCTGCCAACATTTAAAAGCACGTTGAATTAACATCAACATGTGCATGGTGTGGTAGCGCTAGTGTGGACACAAGTCCCCGCCCAAAGCGACCCTGCGGGAGGTGAGCCCGTGCTGCCCACCTTGCGGTCTTCATTGGATTTAGTTTTACAGTTAATAACTGTAAAAAGCTTTACAGATAGTCACAGGCAAGATCATAGAGCACAATCGACGTTAGCCAGCTGCTGGTCCTCTGCCCGTGCTGTAGAACACTGCACAGTTCTTTAATCGCTGACACGCACTCTTTTCACGCAGGTTCCAGTGGTGGTCACTCAGCAGCAGACCAGCTGGTCAGCCGAGGGTGCCACTTTTGATGAGTGGGCACGCACAGCACCAGCCGCTCTATTACCAGGCGTCAAACGTTCAACACGCTATGCATCATCCATATATGCTGGCGGGAAGCTCAGCTGGTGGCTGTGGGATGGCCCAACAGCACCACCAGCAGCAGCAACTGCCGCAACAACAGCAGCAGCAGTACACATCATGTGCTCCTGCAAACGATGGCCGACATCATCAGCAGCAGCAGCATAATCAGTTTCAAGCTCCGAACGCAGCTCAGCAGCAACAGCAGGTGCAGCAGCACCAGGCAGCGGCAACTTACAGTGGGCACGCTTGCGGTGCCCCACCCCCTGCTACTGCAGCAGCTGCTGTGGACCCATGTTTGACCGCCGTTGACCTCCCACCCTGGCGAGTAGCTGAAGCAGCAGCACAAGCGGCCCCATCAGCAGCAGCTGGGGTAGTACCTGCGATGCAGCCACCTGTCGGTCAAACACCTGCTGGTCAAACACCTGCAGGCACAGCGGCAGCACCCACAAATCCGCTTGCAGGACATCCTGCAGGACATCTGATGGGCCCTGAAGCACCACCTGTCAGTCAAACACAAGTTGCCGGTCAAACACCACATGCCGGTCAAACACCAGCAGCAGCAGTGGATGATGCCAGGCCGATAAGTCCTGCAGGACACCTTTTGGGAGCTGTCCTGCACTGCATTGAAGCAGAGCTGCAACGAGAGATAGAGCTGTTTGCAGGAGCACTAGTGCGGCAGCATAAAGAGAAGCTGCTGCGAAGCCTAGAGGCCCTGCACGGAGCAGTGCAGGATGCAGCAGCACCCGCAGCAGCTGCAGCAGGTCAAGGTGCTGCTGCAGGTACCGCCTGCGCCTGGCAGGAACAGCAGCAGCAGCAGCAGCAGCAAATAGTGCAGCAGCAGGGTGCGCAGTGGTATAGCATGCCTGGGGCAGCAGACAACAACAGTGGCCAGGCACCTGCAGCTGCAGCGGTTCACCAAAACCTGCAGCAGCAGCAGGAGCAGCAGGAGCAGCAGCAACGATATAGCATGCCTAGTCGGGCAGCAGGCAACAGCAGTGGCCAGGCGCCTGCAGCAGCAGCAGCGGTCCACCAAACCCTGCAGCAGCAGCAGCAGCAGCAGCAGGATGCACAGCGGTATAGCATGCCGGATGTGGCAGCAGGCAACAACAGCAGCCGGCCACCTGCGGCCGCAGCAGCGTTTGACCAAACCCTGCAGCAGCAGCAGCAGCAGCAGCAGGAGCAGGGTGCGCAGCGGTATAGCATGCCTAGTGGGGCAGCAGGCAACAACAGTGGACCAGGCCAGGCACCTGCAGCGGCAGCAGTGGTTCACCAAAACCTGCAGCAGCAGCAGCAGCAGCATCGATACAGCATGCCTAGTGGGGCAGCAGGCAACAGCAGCAGCCAGGCACCTGCAGGACTACCACATCCATCCTCCTGTTCAAACAGTCTGAGCTCTGCAGCAGCGGCAGCGGCAGCAGCAATTCACCAAACCCTGCAGCAGCAGCAGCAGCAGCAGCAGGGGTTGCAGATGCCCCCTCCTTGCACCACCAATAGCTTGTTGGCAGCAGTGGCAGCCGCAGTTGGCCAAACCCTGCAGCAGCAGCAGCAGCAGCAGGAGCAGCAGGGGCTGCAGCGACAAGCCAGCAATCTCAGCATCATGTCTGGAAGCGCCTCACAGCAACGCTGCCCGACGCCGCCGCCGTTCCTGCAGCAGCAGCAGATGCAGACGCAGCAGCGGCATCAGTCGAGTGCTCTGAGTGCAGTAGGCAGCCATCCTGCGGAGCCTCAACACACAGCAAACCAGCAGCAGCAGCAGCAGCACTGGGCGCAGCAGCAGCAGCAGCCGTGTGCTGCTGCTGGTGTGATGCAGGCAGCAGCTTCAGGCCTTGGTACAGACGCGCTGAAACAAAATCAGCCGCAGCAGCAGCAGCAGCAGCAGAACTTAGGCAGTTTCAGCAACCCTTGCAGCATGGACATCTGCTGCGATGGCAGCACCCAGCAGCAGCAGCAGCAGCAGCTGCCTGGCCCAGCAGCAGCAGGGTGTACTGCTTCCGGCTCTCCTGTTCCGGAAGCAACAGCAGCAGGCGGTGCCTGCCGCATCGACAGCGGCAGTCAACTAGGCCTTCTGAATAATAACTCCAGCTGGGTCTCTTCTGCTAGCCCCTTTGCTGCTGCTACACAGGGGAGTGCAGTTGATCAAGCCATGCCCGGCAACAGCAATAGCCCACCCCAGCAGCAGCAGCAGCAAGTGCGGCCTGCTGCTGCAGCAGCAGCAGCACCCAGCAGCAGCAGGGGCGGCGGTGCCCAGTCTGCTGGGCAGCAGCAGCAGCAGCACATGTTATGGCACTCAAGCCCCCGCGTAACAGATCTAGTGACAAGCGCTTTGATTGGATCGCCGTGCTGCACACCCACAAGCGATTTGTTTGACGGCTTAGATGCATTGCTAGAAGAGCATCTAGGAAATGACCTAGATGTCTCTGTCTCGTGCCTAATGAGCCCGCAGCAGCAGCAGCAGCGGCAGCAGCACTCAAAGCAGAGCGGGTATGAGGCCAGCCACTGTGCCACGAGTGCGGCAGCAGCAGCAGCGGCATTTGGATCTGCGTGTGGAGCAGCTGCTGCTTCCAACACGTGGCTAGGGGGGCCGCAGCAGCAGCAGCAGCAGCAGCATCATGTAACAGCTTCTGGACAGCAGCGCAATGGTGCTGGTGTACAATCCAACACAGCATCGCCAGCAGCAAAGGGGGCCAGCACCAGCACTGGCCGCAGCAGCAGCAGCGCAGATTTCAGCGCCTGCAGTGGCAGAGCAGCAGCAGCAGCTGGTGTTGGCGGCAGAGGGGGCCGCAAGTCAAATGGCAGCGGCCGCGGCAGAGGTCGCAGACCTGCTGCTGCTGCTGGGGGCAGTGTGCTGGGAGCAGCTGCAGGGACTGCAGCTGCTGCTGCTGCTGCTGCACCTGGTGTGGCGCGGGTTGTCAAGAAGACCAAGCGGGTGCCGAAGTCAACAGCAGCGGGCCTGGTACAGTCCTTTTCAGCGCAGGCAGCTGGCACTGGCGTTGCTGACTCAGCAGCAGCAGCAGCAGCGGTGACAAACAAAGGTGCCAGAGCTGCTTCGTGCCCTGCTTCTGAAACAGAGCTGCGGCAGACTGTGCAGTGGCGGCAACAGCAGCAGCAGCAGCCGTCCTGGCGGCAGCAGCAGCAGCAATCTGTGCCTGTGCAGCAACAGCAGCAGCAATTCCAGGCACTGCAGGGCGTGCAGAACTCACAACAGGCACCTCAGCAGCAGCAGCAGCAGCAGGCACAGAAGCAGCCCCAGTTCCAGCAACAGCAGGGCTCTCACAATGCACAACAGGCACCACAGCAGCAGCAGCAGCAGCAGGTGCTGCCATCTGTGCAGCAGCAGCCGCAGCCTCAGCAACAGCAGCAGGTGCAATATCAGCAACAGCACCAGCCAATGCAGCAGCAGCAGGGTTGGCAGCCAGCGTCGCAACCACCACAGCAACAAACCCAGCTGCAGCAGCAACAGCTCTGGCAACATCCACAGCAGCAGCAGCCACAGCAGCAGCAACAGCAGCCCTACACTCAGCAAGGCTGGCCCCAGCAGCAGCAGCAGCCTCAGCAGCAGCAACAGCAACAACCGCTGCAGCAGCAACCCAGCTGGCCCCAGCAGCAGCAGCAGCAGCAGGGTCAGGCTTCATGTGGCAACGGCGTAGCTCAGCTGCCTCCATGGCTGCAGCAGCACTTGAGCTGCAGCGGCGGTGCTCAGCTGTAGCTGTAGCTGTAGAGAAACACAACAGCAGCAGCAGTTGTTGTAGATGTAGCTGCAGCACGTGGTGCTTGGCCACAGTAGGCAGTAGCACTGCTTTGCTGCACTGTGATGGCCCCAGCAGCAGCAGCAGCAGGGTCAGGCTTCATGTGGCAACGGAGTGGCTCAGCTGCCTCCATGGCTGCAGGAGCATTTGAGCCGCAGCGGCGGTGCACAGCTGTGAAAATGCAGCAGCACTTTAGCAGAACAGTGACACCCTACCTCTGCAAGCAAGGCTGTGGGCGCACGCAAGGCTGCGCATGCAAGCAGGTGCTGCTGCAGCCAAGCATTAGCTGTAGCTGAAGCTGAAGCACGTGGCTCTTGGTCATAGTCAGCTGCTGCAGCCGGCTTCAGCTGCTGCTGCTGCGGCAGTAGCAGCGTTCCATTGCGGTGGGAGTCACTGCATCAGCAGCAGATGGCCAAAAGCTGCCGCCCTGGCTGCAGGAGCACTTGAGCCGCAGCAGCGGTGCACGGCTCTAGCTGCAACGCGTGGCTGTAGGTCAGCAGCTGCAGCCGGCTGCAGCTGCTGCTGCGGCAGTAGCAGCGCTCTGTGGTGGGCAGCTGTAGCTGCAGCTGGAACATGTGGTGCTTGGTCACAGTAGGAGGTTGGTCGCAAAGCAGTGCTGGCTGTACAGCAGCAGGTTGGGATTATTGGCAAGCTGCGCATTGCTCAGGATGTGCTTAGCAGCTGTGTGATCGTTGCCACCATTGGTGTGTGAGCAGCTTGGTGTACTGACCTGCAGCTGCAGTAACCCATTCAGACCCTGCATTGGCTGTAGTGAAACAATGAAAGTGCTGGTCACATCGCTGTGCATTTGTTGCAACCAGGGGCGCGTGTGTGATCAGCTGGGTGTAATGGCCTGCAGTGGCTGTGACACAACGAAAGTGCTGTTTACACAGCATGTTGGGAGTTGGCAAGCAGAGGCTTGCCCTTTTGGTGACGCAGCTGTCCTGCGCTTCATTGGCTGCTGTATCATTCTTGTCACAACCGCAGCTTACATTGAGTGTATGGTTATAACAACTGTATGGATACATCGACTGTATGGTGTACACCCAACTGTTGTGGTTGGTATGGTTGTACTGCTGTGCATGACCACAGAAGTGTTGGTGTACAACTGGCGCAGGCTGTACTGACCAAAGTGTACGATGCACACCTGCAGTCGTGACGCGAAACCGAGCATCAGATTTCTGGCGCGATTGTGATGCCGAGCAGCAGCTGACTCGCTTGCGCAGCATTCTTTATTACCTTTTTGATTGCCCTTCTTTATACAGCACTTGACAACTTGACATGGCAGGGATTCAAGCCCCTTGTGTTTCGTGCAGCACTTGAGCATGCTGGTTGGGGTTTGGGCCTGGGTTTAGGGTTGAGGCGTTGACTGTTGGCGCAGCACTGCACTGTGGTTGGATTCAGGAGCTATAAGAATTACATAGGTGGGTTGTGGGTGAGTCCTTTTGTTTCTGTTTGGTGAGCTCAATGGCAGGAGGTGTGGAGGCGCATGAGGCTTCCCCATCGTCGCACGCGCGCGCTCGGTGTCAAGTATGAACACACCACGCGTAGCTCATTCCTCCGTTCATGGGTGAGCCCCAAATGCACACTGGTTGAAGCGTCAGTGCAGCTTTTGGAGCTATCTAGTTGGGTATCTTGCGTGTGTTCTTGCTTTGGTTTGTTGGGTGATCACAGCTACTGAGAACGACAGCTGTCCTCTGCATGAGTTGGCACGACCGCTGCGGCACATGTTGTGTGTTGCGTCTCAGACATATCGCAGGGGTATCCTGCATGCATGTAGGCAGCAGCGCATGAACACAGCAGCAGCAGCAGCAGCAGCGTTGTTGTGTTGCAGTGCGTCATCAAAGACACATGTTGTGGAGGCGCACCTAGATATAGGCGTGTGGCAGTGGCCGCACCTGTCCAGAACGGCAGCTGTCCTCTGCATGAGTTGGCACGACTGCTGCAGCACATGGTGTGTGTTGCGTCTCGGACATATCGCAGGAGTATCCGGCATGCATGTAGGCAGCAGTGCATGTTCGCAGCAGCAGCAGCAGCAGCAGCGCTATTGTGTTACAGAGCGTCATCAAAGACACATGTTGTGGCGCTCAGATGTGGGCGTGTGGCAGTGATCGCAGCTGCCACCAGCTGTGTAGCAGCGCTTGAATTGCGTTACACTTCCTGCAGCTAGCATGTCACATCATCACGCGCCTTTCGAGATGTTGTTTTGCATCATGTCTATCATAACACGCAGCACCATGTTGCATAACATGGTCGGCAAGCTGCCCTGCAGGAAACAGGTGTTATTCTTGTCACACCGTGTGGCGGCAGCATGCATTAGCGGGGTGCTTTCCTGCAGCTTTGTTCGGCAAGCTGGCCTGCAGGAAACAGGTGTTATTCTTGTCAGACTGCAGCATGCATTGGCGATTTTTCTCTTGCATGCAGCTTCGGCATCACCATAGCTCCACGCTGCAGGTCGTTCGAATTACAACGATGTGTTATATGACAGTATAATATGACTCTGCCTGGCTGGCTGGCTGCACAGGCCATGTCATGACACATAATGACTTGCGTCTGTGGCTGTTCTGAAGTTGCTTTAGAGGCCCTGGTTTAGGGGGTGGTTGGAGTTTGTAAGGCGTCGCGCCATTTCAGTGAAACAGGAGGTCACTTTGGTCACCCGCCAGTTGCTGGTAGTGCGTATCTTGTCTTTTTCTGGGTCTGCTGCACACATGCTTGCGTGACGGGGAGTGATGTTACATTGCTGTGCGCGTGTGTAGTGGGCTATGCTGCAGCATACCTGTCGTGTTGCCTGCAGTTCAGTTAGTACTGCAGCTGGTTGTGTGCGTAGGTACAGCTTGGTCGCATGCATGTATGCTGCAGCAGTGCCGTGCAGGCTGCAGTACATGCGGGGGTCGGGGGTGTCTGCTTGCTTCCCTGCTAGATTGCTGCTTCTTTACATGCATGCATGCTTTTACATGCAGCAGACAGTGAGGTGTGCTGCAGATCTACGTCTCAGACCAGTGATACGGGGCCGCCCTGTTACTGCAGATCAAGGTCAGCAGTGTGGGTCTGCAGGATTACGCGCACGGGTTTTGGGTTGGCAGCATTCTTTGTTGCAGCCGATCAACGTTTGGCTGGTGCAGCTGCGGCCATTTATCAATCTGCGCCATGTATGAATCAGATACAGAGGCTTTGATGAACGCTTGGTGGGTTGCCATCCCACCACCAGAAATGCACCACAATGCTGCAGTGGTTTAGGCAGCAGCAGGTACACTGCATGGTTTCAATCTGTAAACCATATGACAGGTTATGGCAGGTTATGCCTGTCACTGTTTGGACATCACAGGAATACTTGTGGGATTGGTTTGTGTGCGCCAACACACAGTAGATCGTGTCCAGCAGCAGCAACAGCAGCGGGTGTGGCCTGCAGCGCTGTGGTTTGTTTAGCATGGTGCTGCATGCTCAGCTGCCCATATGGTGTCCAGCAGCATGCCAGCCTGAGTGCCTGAGTGTTGCTGCCTTTTTTCTGGGTTGCTTTCGCTGTTTAGAGGGGCTTTATGTGACGTGGCAACTACGGCAGCAGCCAGAAATGCACCGCCATGTAGCAGCAGCATGCTCAGCTGCCCATATCGTGTCAAGCAGCATGCCAGCCAGAAATGCATCACGCGTCTACACTGCTGGCCTGAGTGCTGCTGCCTTTTCTCTGGGTTGCTTTTCGCTGTTTAAGAAGGCTGTAGGTGACGTGGCATATCGTGTGTGTCTGACATGCATCTAGGGCTGACGATCAAGCAAACATACTATGTAGTAGTTCTTGGCAAAGCCACATGAGGGAAAGCAAGATGGGATTAGATCTGCTTTGGTTGTGTACAACGCAGCACCAGATTTGCACGTGGGTGTTGTCCCCTGTTGTGCTGCATGCAGCGTGCTGTAGGGTCAGAGTAGATTGTGTGGATGCAGGATGGCGATAGATCCTAGCTGCTGTGGCAGTCATGCATGTGAGGTCAGTGCTCGCTTGTATCACTTAGAACACAATGCTGCATGTATTCTGCCAGGTACCGAGCAGGATGAAGAGCTCAGTTTGAGGCTCTGCAAGCTGTCCTGCATCATGCGTTCGGAACGATGCCCTGAGTGTGGCGCTCATGCAGTTCATAGCGTGCGCTGATTGACTTGCTGTCTGCTTCTTGTGAGGCAACAAACAGGCAGCGAGGTTATTTAAATGCATGCCTCTGTTGTCATCATCATCATATTACCCAATCAAGCCACAGCATCGGCGTCATTGGCCCCGCCTCTGTTATATTGTTACTCAGGCTGTTACTTTGTGTTGCTACGGCTGCTAGAGTAACGCACGGTGGGCTCTAGCAGCTGCGGCGTGTGTCATCATGCTTGTTCGGTGCAGTGTTACATGGTTGGATTTACACAGGTTGCACCACCTGGGTTGCGCAAACTGTACTGCAGGATTCGTGTGACGCAGGATTTTTACTCTTAGTGGGGCGGAGAGTGTGCATGCGAGAGTGACATGCAGTAACTGATGGGGATCCTTGGCACAAACATGTTGGTGGTTAAACCATGTTGCAGCGGCTGGCTATTCTTTTACAAGCACTAGTGTTGACCTGGGTTATTTGGTGGCTGTCCTCTTGACTTTCAGCAAGGTGTTGTGAAAGAGAGCAGTGCCTTTCTTATGGTAATTCAACGATATCCTCAGCAGTGTTGTTGTTCAGCCCGGTAACTTTTTGGTGAAGCTCCCGCACTGTCACAGCTTGGGCCAAGCAAACGGTTTGCGTTGCTGGCTTGGCACTGTTGTTGGAAAACTGGCAGTGCCACAATGAAAATGCACCGTGCAGCAACGGTCGTTGTCTGGGCAGAACAACAGCAGTACCACTGCAGCGCTGTGTGTTTGGGCGGAACAGCGGCAGGGCCTTCGCCTACACAGGTGTGAAGTGAACGTGTTAGGCGGATCCTGGACTCCAGGTAAAAGCAACATCATACCTTCATGCTATGCTTGACCTGGGTGTTTTCAACAGTGCAAAGCACATATCATACACAGCCAGACTCTGGCCGCCAGAGACTGGCAGTGCCATACGACCAAAACTGGCTGCAATCATGAAAAATACTGCAAATAGCAGCTGGTATGACTGTACACCTGAAAGAGCCCATTTCTGCTGTCTGTCTGCCATGATCATGGCAGGATCACTGATCCACAGGATTTCAAATGTCAGGTGGCACCTGCCTGCAACTTGCAGCAAGGGCCTTGCTCAGCGGCCTCAGACCTGAGGCCTGTCAACACTGCAGCAATGCACACTGTACAAGCTACCGGCTGGTACACTCATCATCATCATCATGTTACCCATTAAGCCATAGCATCAACGCCATCGGCTGGTACACTGAGTGTTTGCAGTGTGAACTTGATGGAGCAAAGCTGACCGCCAGCTGGTAGCAGTACTGCTGAATTGCTGCGTGTGTCTGCCGTGCTGACTGCATGCGTGACTTGCGCAGCTGCCTGCTGCTGCAATCACGCCGTGGCGCTGTGCTGTACAGTGCAGCTTCGGAAGCGCAATGTGCAGCAGCTGATTTACACCACACCTGCCTGCAAGCATTGCCCGGCAGCCTAAGGCCTGTCAAAACTGCCAGTGATTGCACACTGTGCAAGGCACCAGGTGGTTCACTGAGTGTTTGCAGTGTACACGTGATGGAGCAAGGCTGACCGTCAGCTAGTAGCAACACTGCTGCCAGCAATGATTGCTGTGTGTCTGCCATGCCGACTGCATGCATGACTGCTGCAGCTGCTGGCAATCACAATACCGTGCTATACAGCACAGCCTGAGGCTTGAATTCAAAGGCTTGAAGTGAAGCAACAATGAACAGCAGAGCTGTTGCCCTTCTGTCTAACCGTAATGACTGACTCGGTATGGTACCAGGCAGGAAGGCAATTGGCAATTGGTACTGTGCAGACTAGACTGTCAACGTCAGGGCATATCTTGCAATGCCAAGCAGACACAGCTGCAGCAGCACATTCAAATCATTGGAAGCAGGCAGCAGAAACCTTTTCTTCATCACAAAAAGAATTGAGAAGTTGCAGGCAGTAATGCCAGGCGTATCTTGCAACGCCAATCTGGCACACTGCTAGCACACACAGAACGCGTGACCGCAGATCCATCATCATATTTTTCACTCGCAGCAGCAGCTTAGCATGTATTTCAGCGCCAAGTAATCTGCTGTGTCGGTCTGTCAGGCATAAGTCAGGCTGGCATATCTTGCAATGCCACTGCTGTACCTTTGTTGACTAGCAAACAATCTCTGCAGCATGCGCTAGCCTATTGCTGGTTAGACGTGCACCTTCAGATAGAGAAAAAAGGCAACCAAGCAGCCGCTGCTTCAAACAAGCAGCAGCACACCAAGCCACCCACATCCTTCCGCATAACAACACATGCAGCAGAAGAGAAAGCATGCACATAGCTGCGCAACTCTCTTGACTTCCAAGCGTGCACAAGCAAACAAATAATACAGCTCACTGCTAAGTATGCTGCTACATCAGATCCAGTGCAGTCAAGAGGAGACTGCACAGATCCCTGACAGCAACACACAACGAGCAGCAGCTTACACGCCAGCAGGCAATTTCTCACCCAACAAGCATCCCAGCAAAACAGTGTGGCAAATTTAAATCACAAAGCACATGTTTCAGGTTTTAGATCACATCTAACCCTGGACACACGCGCTTATGCCTTGATCTGAGCAGCCACGCTGCCGGCCTTGCTCTCAGGGTTGATCGCCTTAGCCACAGTGTCCTGCACCTTCTTTCCAGCTGACACCGCGAAACCACCGCTGATCGCCTGGCCAGGACCAACGGCAATACGAGCAGATCCACCGTTAGATGTACGGGAGATCAGGCCGACCGCGATCGCGTTGGCGAGGGCGTTACCGGGGTTCTTGTCGGAGTCGGCAGCTGAGCGAGCCAGGGAGTCTGCGATGACACCTGTGGAGATCGCGTTGGCAACGGAGTCGGAAACGCAGTCGATGCAGCCAGTTCCGGAGCTGGAAGTTGCTGCGGCTTCTCCGTGGAACACGCCGATGGCGCCGGCCTGGGCGTTGGAGGTGACGTCACCTGTGGGGTGGGGTTTAGGCAGGCGGGCAGGCAGGGTTTTGGTGAGTACAGGATTGGGTGTATGGTTGGGATGTGGCACGGGGATCATGCTGGCTGTAGCTGCAGGAAGGATATGCAGGCGGCTGCATATAACAGGCATGCAGGCGGCTGCCAGATTCAAACGGCAAGCTGTCACAATTGCTGCATGCACTGCCAGCATACTCAAATGCATCAAACCACACGCAATTACAGCTGCAAGTCAAGAAAACCCAAAAGCAATCACTCACCAGTCTCTGATGCACCGCTGGATGTAGCAGATGCAATGGAGTTGACGGCAGCAGCAGACAAGGCACCAGCCAGCGACTGTGCGCGGCCATCCTTGGTCTCAGCAGAAGATGCCACCTTGGACTGAGCCTGGATCAGACCAGTGGACACGCCGATCGCCATGGATCCAGCAGATCCAGCCTCGGTACCGGAAGAAGAAGCCACAGTAGCCTTACCCTGAAGCACACCAAGACCGTAGCCCTGTGCTGCAGATGCTGCGTTACCGGTGGTGGTGGCAGCAGAAGAGGCGGTATCAGCGGTGGCATCACCGGACACTGCACCGGACCACGATCCGGACAGGGCCTGTCCCTCCTTAGAAGCTGCTGCGGAAGTGGAGACGGCACGGGTTGTGAATGCGGCTCCGGAGAATGCCAGACCAGCAGATGCTGCGTTACCAGTGGAGGTAGTTGCGGATGAAGCACCCTGGGAGTCAGAGTGCACACCGCCAACACCCTGAGATGCTGCGATAGCTGCGGCCTGACCGGTGGTGGTGGTGGCGTCGGAAGAGGTTGTAGCGGAGTTCTGGGTTGAGACGGCTGCGTTTCCGATGTTGTAGGCGAGGGCAGAGCCTGTGGTGGTCTTGGCGGTAGCTGAGTTGGCGATCACGGAGCGCTGGCTGGCCTGTGCCACACCGACGTTACCGGCTACGGCCTGGTACTCTGATGTACGGGAGTTGACGTCGACACCCTGCTCGGAGGTGGCGTAGGCGTTAGTGATGGTGAAGGCGCCGGCAACGGCAGATCCCTGGTTGGCAGTGGCCTTGACGTCACCAAGGGTTGATGCATCATCGTTGGGGGCGATGGCAACATTGACCTGGCCTGCCTCTGCTGTGCCGCGGCCGCGGGTGGTGGCTGCCACGTCGTTCTCAGGGGAGTCGTTTTCCTGCAAGGGTTTGCAGGAATAGCAGGCAGGGGAGCAGCAGGGTGAGTGCTTGGATACAGGATTGGAGGGATTGATGCTGTAATGAAAGGGGAGACAGGTGCAATGACAATGCAGCTGCTGCTGTTGATGAGTGTGTATGTATATACTGACGCAGGTGCTAGATGCAACTGCTGGTGACTAGGCAGCTGCTGGGCAAGATGCTGCTTGCAGGAAACATGATGCTGCTTGCAGGACACAAGATGCTGCTTGCAGAAAACAAGATAGGCAGCTGCTTGACAAGATGCTGCTTGCAGGAAACAATGCATTTGCAGCTGCTGCTGCTGCTGCTGTGGGGTGCATTTGCAATAGACAGCAATGATGAGCTACTATGTGCAATGCTGCTAGCGTGAGTGGCACTCTGCTGCTGCTGCTGCTTGCATTGCCATACACTGCTGCTGTGATGGTGGCTAGTGTGATACAATGCGCAGTCCTGCACAATGAGCACAAGTACTGCTGCACTGCTGCATTGCTACTACTACTGTACAATGGCACACATTGCAAGCAGCTACTGCTGTGCTTGACTGCGCTATCACCCTGCACAGCACATCCCTATAGCTGCAAGCATACAAATACCCTGACATTAACAAATAACAACTCACCTGATCGTAATCACCAATCTGGGCCTTGCCTGCCTCGGAGTAGGCCACAGTCACACCACCAGCAACGGCGTTGCCGACGGCAGTGGCAGCTGTAGCTCCGGGGAAGTTACGAATAGCAACCTTGCCTCCGAAAGACTTTTGGATGTTCAGGTAACCAGCAGCAGCGTTACCAGCGTCGTTGTTCACTTTCTGGTCGATCTCGGAGTAGATGTTGTTGGGGATGATCTTGGATGCCCAGGGGACAACGCCAGTGGACAGACCCCAGTTGAGGGTGCCGCCCTGTGCTGTGCCCAGAGAAGAGCGAGAACGGGTCTGGGAGTACTGTGCAACGCGGCCGGAGCGACCCACGTTGGCGGAACCGGCAATGGCGTGGCCTGGAGACATGTACCAGCGGGCAGCAGCGGCGTTGGAGCGCACGTCGGAGAAGATACCGCCGACGTTGGTGTTGGTCACACCGCGGGCAAGGGCGACGACGGGACCCTGGCCGGCAGTAGCGCGAGCGCGGGTGGCAGTACCGACAAGTCCGTCATCGATGTAGCCACCATAGGTACTGATGCCGCCGAATGACAGCTCCTGGGCGGTGTTGGTGACGTACTGGTCGGCCTGGGCGACGGTGGCTCCGTACTGCAGACCGGGCCGGGCGAAGGCGGAGGCGTCGGTGACGATCTGACCGCCGGACTGGCTGTTGGTCAGGATGTTGGTGGATGCTTTGGTGATGGCTGGGCCGAGCTTGGCATCGGTACGCGCGCTGTTGAGGACATCGATGAACTCCTGGGTCTTAGTGGCGACGGTCAGGCTGGAGTTAGCCTTAACCTTGAAGCGCCAGCCGTTGGGGTTGTCGAATTTTTTGTTGGGGTAAGCAGCGTTGGCGCTGGTGCTGACCTCGACCACGTTGCCATCGGCATCAACGCCGGTCACCTTGCCCTCACCGAGGAAGCCGATGATGGCACCGGTTACGGGGTCGACAGTTGGGATACGGTTGTCGACAACGGTGACAGTGCGCACGGTGTCGTTCTGGGACAGGGGCAGGACGTTGACAACTGCTGGGGGAGGGATCTCCCAGGGGGCCTGCTGCAGTTCGCGAGCTTGCTGCAGCTCACGGGGGCGAGCCTGTGCGACTGTACCAGGGTTTGGGATGGGGTTTGGGTTGGGTTTGCAGGAAAGCAGCAGCAGCAGCAGCAGCAGGTGGGTGTCAGTCACTGTGGCAGCTGACAGGAAGTGCTTGGTGCAGCAGTGTTGTCTGGATGCGGGCTGCTGAAATAGATCAAGTCACAAGTAACTCTGGCTGAAGATGACAATGATGCTGTAGCTGTGAGATGCCAGGAGCTGTGTTGCTGCACAATGCGGGGATGCATGCCTATGCAAGAGACAAGCATCAACATGTGTGCAGCTGGCTGCAAGTGACACAGTAACAGGATTGCACTGAAGGCTGGATGCATGCAGGTATGCTACTGAAAATAGCTGTCAGATGTAATAGCAAATACATCACAGGCTAGGCAATGCAGCACAGGCAGGCAAGCACAGGATACCAACCCAGCTGGCTGCCTTGACTGCTGTGGCATGTGCTGCTGCTCCTAAAAGCCAAGCTATACAGCTGACAAGATGGCTAAATCAAGTAGCTGTAAGATATTCGATTACTATTTGGCTAGCTGCATGGCACAAGCTGCTGTATGACTGCAGCATCAGGTGTATCTGCTGCCCAGGTGTGCTGCTGCTGTTGCTGCTGCTGCTGCTACCAAAGACTGCCAGGGCCAAGCTGGTCTGCCCGCATGCAGGCACATCGATATGAATGAAGTATACATATGTTCGCTGTATCGATGTGTAAGCATCGCTCGGGGATAGCTGCGTGCTGATGCTGCGTCACCAAGGCTGCAGTACATGTCGTCGCAGGTCCCGGATAGCCAGCTAGGGATAACCTGATGAAGCGTATCAATGCGGAAGCTCACCTATTGCCGCTGAAAACAGCGCCAGAGCCACGAGGAGTGTGGCCCGCCTCATGTTTAGAGTTGCTCTGCTCTCCGCCTGCAGCAAGGACAAGAATGGCAGGCAGCAAAGTCAGCGTCACGCAGCTGCAAACACAAAGATTTATTGATTTATATGTATTTATTGGAAGCGCTGCTGCTGTCGAGCTGGCTGAGCATCGACGTTTCCCAGGTGCATCTGCCCGCCAACCGCACTGCCGCGCTGAAGCATGAATGGCTTTCGGCTGCTCCCATTACTATTATTGTAGTTATTTCAGCTTGATTCTGCTGATGAACAGGCCTACGCACCTATTAGGCTAAAGATGGTAGCGGAGCAAAGTTCCCCGCGAATAGAATCTCTGTGCCCAGCACAGCTTAAATACGCACTACAAAGATGCAACGTCTTCCAGCAGGCTAGTGACTGTCCACCATCGAGACCTCGGGCTATAAGGACGGGCATGCTCAACTCCACGCGGTTTGGGGCTTCAGCCAACTCCGCAGTTAGCCAGCCAAACGGGGCCCGTATTTTGTAATCCAAGCAACAAAACAGCCAGCTAAGCATATTTTGGCTTTTATTTACCCGTCACTGGTGGGTTTCGCGCACGCAAAACAGGATCATTGCGTGTTCATGTGCCTAACGGCTCGATTTCCAGGAAACAAAGCCACGAGACGTTTTCCTGGTTGTTTCGGCTTTCGATACGGTGATCTTGATGTTGCCTGCGTGGGTTACGACTTCATGGTGGGACCGTTGCAGTGAGGCAGAAGAACCCGCTCGCTCTGCTTGCTCACAGCTCCGTGGTGATGAAATACGTTCCAGAACGTAACCCTTCAACATTCTGCGAAGTCCCTGCCTGATCATGTGCAGCCTCATTGCATGTTCGGTTTGATTGCAGCAGGCTGCATAGCACTGCTGACCAGGGCATCGCGATTGTCTGCAGCTTTGGACCCACAGCTCCATAGAAATGACTTTCATCGACAAATATTTACTTTCTGGTGATTAATAGCAGCATGCGACTGTCATACAAGCATACTGCTGCTGGTCAACCAGTCAAACAACCAGTGCTGCTGCTTGGTAAGCGTCTGGCATACATGCACTTGAACGTTCTCTGGCGTATATGCACCTGGAAAATAGCCAGCCTTCTGATAGCTGTGAAGTTTCCTGGCAGCTGCAAGCAGGTGATCACGTTGTGCTGCAGCAGCGATGCAAACACAGCAACGGCAGGAGAACAATCAGTCTGCTTTCCGCCTCCCCAGTGGGTGAGGCGCGGTTGCCGATGCCGAAAGGTATGGCTTACAAGGATTGATTATTATTATTATTAGCAACGGCAGGAGCAGCAGCGGCGGCGACGAAGCTGCAGATATGTAAGGAAATCAATGACAGTAGGTTCTAGCAGCATTGTTCAGCATGATATCATATCATACGTCTGCAGTTGGAACCACAGTGAGGGCTCTGGTGTCTCCTGCTGCAATCACGGTGATTGCTGCGTGATTACAGTGACTGCTGTTGCTTACCTCATGTGGAAACGCCCGGTACAGTATTACCGTAACTGCGCTGTTGTTTACTGCATCCAAAACTTACATGCTTCTCTGATGCTGTTGCTTACCATCATCATCATCATGTGCTGTTGCTTACCGTATGTGGAGACAACCAGAGTATTCACTGCAGCAGCAAGTTGGTTCACGCACCATGACCACACACTGGCAGTGTAGCAGCGGCAGTGGCGGCGAAGCTGCAGACGTATGGGTATATTGATTGCAATCGGTTCGGCAGCATTGCTGATATCCTGGCAGCTGGCACCGCAGAGGGGGCTCTGGAGTCTCCTGCTGCAATGACATTTACTGCTATTGCTCATCACATGTGGGGCCGGCCAGTACAGTATCACAGTAACTGCGCCGTTGTCTACTGCAACCAAAGTCTGCATGCTTCCTTGGTGCTGTTGCTTACCACATGTGGGGCCGGCCAGCCAGGAGTATCAACTGCAGCAGCAAGCCGTTTCATGCACCCACAACACACCATGGCAGTGTAGCAGCGGTGGTAGAAGCCGCAGCAACAGCAGTGCTGCACCAACAGCAGCAGCACCAACAGCAGCACAGCGTTCACGACAACCATCACACAAACTGTGCCAAGAGAGCATGCTAGAAACTTTGCACGCCTACTGCTGCAGCTGCTGACACACACTCTGAAGTCTTGCGCTTTCTACATGGTTGTCAGCGCAAGCATTGGCGAACTGCGCCAGGAGAGCATGCTTGAACCTTGGCAGACCTGCTGCTGCTGCTGCTGCTGTTGACACATGCTCTGGAGTCTTGCACCCTCCACATGATTGTTGGCGCGAGCATTGACGCAATACAGTGGGTGGCCCACCTGACGGTCAGGTGTGCTAGCAAGCCAGCAGTCAGGCAAGCAGGATACAGCAACAGCAGCAGCGGCAACTAGGAGAACATGCTTGACCCTTGGCAGACCTACTGTTGCTGCTGCTCCTGCTGCTGCTGCTGCTGCTGCCAACGCATACTCTGGAGTCTTGCGTCAACAACAGTCTGTACTTGACGCAGGCGCAACACCATCTGCTGTAGCAAGTCACATGAACAGACTGCTGTTCATATTGATGCTGGGGTCTTTTCATTTTTACATGCATTGGCAACGTGACGCAGTACAGTGGATGGTGTCAGATGTGTTTGCAAGCCAGCAGTGTGAGTAGCAGGAGGCGGGTTACCACAGCAGCAACAGCAAAACAAGCTTGCTGCTGCAGCAGCAGCAGCAGCAACACTGGAATGCTGCTGGCAAGGCAGCGGCAGTCGCAGGCGCATCTGCCGCAGGCTGTGCTCACCTGCCTTACTGCTGCTTCCACTGCATCATGCAACGTGATGTTTATCAGCACGAGCGTTGACGCAGTACAGTGGGCGGTGTCAGAAGCGTTTACAAGCCAGCAGTGTGAGTAGCAGGAGGCGGGTTACCACAGCAGCAGCAGCAGCAGCAACTAGGAGAGCATGCTTTACCCTTGGCAGACCTGCTGCTGCTGCTGCCGGCAGCATGTTCTGGATGCTTGCACCAACAAACGTTCAAACTCTACGCTGGTGCGACAACGTTCTCTGTAGCCTGGCACCTGACCAAATTGCTGTTCTGATTGATGCTGCCAACATGTAAACGGGAGTCTGACGCGTTTTGCATGTTTTCAGCGCAAGCGATGACGCAGTACAGTGGGCAGTTTGTACTGTGTTTGCACTGCTGCCGGGCAGCAGACAGGTAGCAGGAGGCGTGCTACATCAGCAACAACAGCAACACAACCAGCGGCGCAGTACAGTGGGTCACAACATCCGATGTACGAGTCGTTGCAGGGGTATGCAGCAGGCAGGCTGCCAGCCAAGGAGAGGCAGTTGACCCCTTCAGGCTTCATGCAAGGCTGGATACGCATGCAACGCTGCCCGGCAGTCAATTACCTGCTGTATCGTGCCGCTGGCAGCAGCAGCAGCAGCAACAGCAATACAACCAGCGGCGCAGTACAGCGAGTCATCACAGTGTTGCATGCGTAGCAGCCTTGCATGCAGGGGTCAGGTGTCTCCGCTTGCTTTCCAACTAGAGGGCTGCTGCTTTCCCAACAGCAGCGGCAACTAACATGCAGGTGGCGCTGCATCGTCATCAACATCAGCAGCAGCAACAGCAGCAGCAACTGCATCATCAATAACAGCATCATCAACTTTTGCATTCACATTGTTGAGTCAGCACATGCATAACTTGCCGGGTTTTGTGGTGATGATAACAGCAGAACAACAGCAATGGCCAGATTGACTAAGAGTCATCAATGTGGTGCCGCCATCGCTGCTTATATGCCAGCAAGTGAAACCCCAGTAGGTGGGCTACGCTGTATGCTTTTATTGCATGCTTGGTTGAAGTGCTGCTGCTTGTTGCAGTGCTGCTGCTGATCTATCATGCTCTGCTTTCATACCATGAAGGGGTTGAACCCCTTCTGCCTGCTTTGCTTTTCATGCCTGCTTCACTGCTGTCGCTGCTGCAGCAACATCATCATGCTGCTGCTGCTGCTTCACTGCTGCCACTGCTGCAGCAACACCGCCCTGCTGCTGCTGCTGCTGGGGCAGCAGCAGTCACACAGAGCATACCGCATGTGCGGTGCTGACCATGTTTGGATCACTGCTGCAAATGTGTGGGGGTCTGCACATGCTCTGCATGACTGCTGCTGCTGCACTGACAATGCCTGCTCAGCAGTGGCACTGCTTCAGATGTAGGGGTCTGCATATGCTCTGTCCAGTGGTGTGACTGCTGCTGCTGCTGCTGCTGCTGTGCTGACCATTCCTGCTAAGCAGTAGCAGATGTAGGGGTCTGCACATGCTCTGTGTGACTACTGCTGCTGCTGCTGCTGCTGTGCTGACATGCCTGCTAAGCACTGGCAGATGTGTCCAGTGGGGGTCTGCAGATGCGCTGTGTTACTGCTGCTGCTGCTGCTGTGCTGACCATGCCTGCTCAGCAGTGGCACTGTTGCAAATGCGGGGGTCAGCACATGCTCTGTGCGACTGCTGCTGTGCTGACCATGCCTGCGTCACTGTTGCAGCAGCAGCTACATTGACTTGCTGCTGCTGGCAGGGCAGCGCTGCCCTGCTGTTAGCATCAGTCACTGCTCACAGCAGCACTGCTGCGCGGGGCGGCTGCGGCGGTGTCTGCAGGTAGTCTCAGGCTCAGTGAGCCTCTCACGGTTCAGAGTGCTTTCCTGGTGCTGCTGCACTCGGCAGCCTGCCATGAACGGTTCATGTAGCAGTGCAGCAGCCCGATATTTTTACTCAGTACTTGAAGACTGGATGTTACGAACATGTGAGTGACACTGTCACAGTGTGACAACAGTGTTGTCAACAGCCTGTGCTAGTAGCACCTGCCACCTGTCACCAGCGCAGGGCGAATGACCCATCCTGCAGGGAGCCCTACGTACTTGGGAGGCAGACAATGCCACACTCTGAGAGACCCGGTCTCTTTGAAGTTCAAAGGCTAGGCTAGGACAGCAGGACTCCTGCTAGCAATTGTATACTATAGTATGGCATAGTAGTACTAGCAGTAGAGCGGCTCTACAAAGGATTCCATGAGCGAAGCGCCACAGGCGGCCTGCGCATGCCACGTTGTTGAACCGTTCAAGTGCAAGGCTTGCATTGATTGTGGCGCACTGTACACGACTGTACACGACTCACGTTGAGTTACATGAATGACTATACCCTAACAATACACCCTGTATGCATCGCTTGCATTTGTTATGTGTGTGGCACCACACATCTAGATCTGCTGTACAGCACTGGCAGCGACCGTCGCTGCGGCAGCACTCTGTGCTGCTCTGGCGGCACCGTGCCACAGGCTGTTGCTTTTACCTGGAGTCCAGGGTCCGCTCAAGTTCGTTCACTTCACTTCACTCTGTGCTGCTCTGGAGGCACTCTGGGCTGCTGGCAGGCTGCCCGTGGCGACCTGACGTGTCACTGACTGCGGGTACTACTAGTAGCTTACGCGCGGCGCAGATTACGAGACATTACACAGGCAGATCCACCGCCTCTGGCCGCCAGGCTTGCTGTCCTGTTGACCGTCAACATGATTACCATGATGCAGCAGCACTGTAGCATCAAGGGGGCCCCTTTTTGTACAATGTCACTGTAACAGTTACACTGTTTGCGAGAACGCAGTTCTGAATTGGCACGAAATGCACTAGCAACACTGGCAGAGCCACCGCCACTGGCACTTGCCCTCCTGCTGACAGAGAATAACCGTTATGCATCAGATGCAGCTGCACTTGACGCTGTGTGAATAAGGCTTGTTGTCACTGCCAGTCAGAAGTAGAACAGTTACACTATCATTGGCATGCACTAGACGCTCAGCTCACTGGTCACCATCTGCATCAAACAATGACTCATCCACGCCTTCATACGGCACGCCTGAGAAATCTACCTCTGCCATCGCCCCCCCCAGCCCGGCACCGCCTCAGCACATCACAGCAACAACAGGCTCTATCCCAGCCACTGGCAGCAGGTGCTACCTGCAGTGTGCTCACACACTGCGACCATCATGCATCATGCTGCGGCAGCACAGACACTAGATTCTCATTGGTCATCATTCACGCCTTCCCTTTCGTACGGCACGCCTGAGAAATCAACCTCTGCCATCGCCCCTCCCAACCCCGGCACCGCTTCAACCAACGCACCATCAGGCCGTTCAAACACCAAGCCTTGCTGGGACATCCCGCCTTTTCAATAGGTGTGCTGTCGCAACACTGTTGAAGCGGCTTGTTACAGCTGCAGGGGGTGTAAGGAAGCACAAGACACTCAGCTCACTGGTCACCATCTGCATCAAACAACGACTCATCCACACCTTCATACGGCACGCCTGAAAAATTCACTTCCGCCATCGCCCCTCCCAATCCCGGCACCGCTTCAACCAATGCACCATCCGGCCGCTCAAACACCAAGCCGTATTTGCCGGTCAACACAACGCCGCTGCTGCGTGCACAGTCAACGCTGGGACTCCCCTCCTTTCAGAAGGTGTGTGTACATGTGCTGCTGCTTGTTCCAGCTGCAAGGGGTGTGAAGAAGCACAAGACACTCAGCTCATTGGTCACCATCTGCATCAAACAACAACTCATCCACGCCTTCCCCTTCATACGGCACGCCTGAGAACTCCACCTCTGCCATTGCCCCGCCCAACCCCGGCACCGCCTCAGCCAATGCACCATCCGGTCGCTCAAACACCAGGCCGTATTTGCCGGTCAACACAACGCCCCCGCTGCGTGCACAGTCAACGCTGGTGGATCCGGCCTTCTGCTGCTGCTTATTCCAGCTGCAGGGGGTGTAGGGCACTTGCCAGTCGTATTTGACGTCCGGAAGCTTCGACGGAGGGTCAAAGACAGGTTGTGTTAAATTGGACACTGCAAAAGAGGTAGCAGCAGCAACAGCAGCAGCAAAAGCAGCAGCATGCAACGGTCATGCACATTTGCTTAATGTTGTGACCGTGAGTAACAGCTGCATTTGTATGTGAGAGGCATTCCAGGTGTAGGGCACCAGCCAGTTGTATTTGACGTCAGGGCGCTTTTGTGGAGAGTTGAAGATGGGTTGCGTTAGATTGGACACTGCAAAAAAGGTAGCAGCAGCAGCAGCAGAGGCAGCAGCATGCAAAGGTGTTGGCACATTTGCCCAGCATTGTGACTGTGAGTGGAAGCTGCATTTGTATGAGAGAGGTTTTCCAGGTGCAAGGGGTGTAGGGCACCTGGCCAGTCGTATTTGGGCTCTGGTTGCTTCTGCGGAGGGTTGAAGATGGGCTGTGTTACGTTGGACACTGCAACAAAGGTAGCAGAAGAAGCACTGGCAGCATGTAAAAGTCGTCAGCAGCGCGACTTTGAAAGACAGAACCCTTCCGCGTTGCAACTTAGACAGGAACAACAACGCAGCAGCAGCAGCAGCAGCAGCTAGCAGCGGCGGCAGCAGCAGCTAGCAGCGGCAGCGGCAGCAGCTAGCAGCGGCAGCGGCAGCAGCAGCGGCAGCAGCAGCTAGCAGCGGTGGCGGCAATAGCAATAGCACAATGACACATGCATGACTCAGCTCCTAAGCTAGATGGTTTGAAGTATCAGCTGAACCCTAAACCCACCTGGCGCAAAGCACGGCTCGTCCAGCAGCGACGGCAGCTGCCAAGCAGCTTCAAGTGCAGCAGCAGTGCCATCCACAACTACGTCACACTTCCGCGTATGCATCGAGAAAGGGACACGCCTAAAGAGCGGCCGAGGAACAGACCACAGCATTGACACTTGCACGACTCAGCTCCCCATCCATATGGGTGTAGGATATGCCTTGACAGCTACACCCACCTGGAGCAAAGCAGGGCTTGTTAAACCACTTCACATGGTAGATTGACTGCGTGTTGGGGTCTCCTCCGAGGTAGCCGTAGCCGCGAGTGCTGCACTTGCCGTCAAAGCTTGCCAGAAACCTCGGAGGGCTTTCGTCAGATCTGGGGTTTACGAATTGTGACTTGAGCTGTGGCGTCGTTGGCGGCGGCGGCTGTGCGTTGAGGGGGTCTAGATAAGCCTGCATAGAATGGAGCAGCGTGTGGAGGGATAGGTTGGTCAACGCTGGTCAATGGGTTGGTCAACGCTGGTCAGACACCCTAGGATACAGTGCTGCTGCAGCTTCGGCACAACGCTGTGGTTGTACCAACCGCGCAAGAAGGGGAGCAAGATGCAAGTGTGCCTGCAGCAAGCAAGCATCGTCAGATCTGGGGTTTACAAATTGTGACTTGAGCTGTGGCGTCGTTGGCGGGGGTGGCTGTGCGTTGAAGGGGTCTAGATAAGCCTGCAGGAAGGCAGCAGATTCACGAGCCAGGGCAGCTATAAGCTTGCATGCATAGAGCAGCAGGAGGGGGCTGTGCTGTCCCGCAATTGTCGCCATGCTGGGTTACAGTGCCGCTGCTTATACAACACACAAGCTGGGGCTGTGCGTTGAAGGGGTCGAGGTAAGACTGCATAAAAAGAAAAAGCATTTTTTGTGTGCAGGGACAGGTGTGTCAATGCTGGTCACACACTAGGATACAGAGCTGCTGCTATCTACAAGCCAGGGTCAAAACTACGGTCAAAAACTACGGTCAGGACTTCTGACACCATGGCCTGCAACACACAAGACGCTGCCTTGAAAACAGTAGCGGCCCTACAAGCTAGTAACTAGCTGCCTCCTAAGCTTCCCTAACTTCTCCAGGAAGCTAGTGACTAGCTGCTAGTAGCTGTCGTACAGCAAAGGCTGATATAAACTGACCTGTGCATACAGGTTTTTGCCACAGACAGCGAAGCCGCTCATGCCGTTGAAAAAGTACATAAAGATGACAGGGCTCCAAACCCTAAACTCCAAAACCTGAATCTTAACCCCTAAACTCTAGTACATACCTGTGCGTACAGGTTGTTGCCGCAGACTGCAAAGCCGCTTGTCCCGTTGAAGAAGTACCTGAAGATGACAGGGTTCCAAACCCTGAACACCAAGACGTACATGTGCATACAGGCTGTTGCCATCCCCATACCACAACTGCTCCATCTGCTGCAAGAATGTACTGCCTGGCAACAGCTGCTGCCATACAGCAAAGACGCACCTGTGCGTACAGGTTGTTGCCGCAGACAGCAAAGCCGCTTGTGCCGTTAAAAAAGTACCTGAAGATCACTGCAGGGATGGTGCCGTAGGCGTCGCCGATAGGGTTGCTCGCCTGCGCAGCATTGTACAGGGCAGCAGGGTTCAGAGGAATAGCTCAGATGCTTGGTAGATATCATGCATGCCATATGGCAGGGATGGTGCCGTAGCATGAAAAGTACAGAATTTATTTCAAGCTTCCGGATTCAGGGCGACAAGGTTTGCCAAGTTGATGATGGCAGGTATGGTGCCGTAGCTGTCCCCAATAGGGTTCCTGGCCTGCGCAGCGTCGCAAATGCAGGGTTTTGTTTTATGGCTTCTCAGAGTCTGGGGCGACAACTTTTGCCAGTGTGTTGACAGCAGATATGGTGCCGTAGGTGTTGCCAATAGGGTTGCTTGCCTGCGCAGCATCGCAAATGCAGGGTTTCGTTTTATGGCTTCTCAGAGTCTGGGGCGACAACGTTTTCCAGTGTGTTGACGGCAGGGATTGTGCCGTAGTTGTCCCCAGTAGGTTTTGTTGCCTGCGCAGCAATGTACAGGGCAGCAGGGTTGAGAGAATAGCACATATACCTGGTAGATATCAGGGCAGGCATAGTGCTGTAGCTATCCCCAACAGGTTTCCTTGCCTGCGCAACATCGCAGGGAGGCGCAGTCACCACAATGACACCAGAAAGAGGGTGCAGCAGAAAGCAATCGCGCAGTGAGGTCTGAGCCAAGGCCTTTGTCAACCGCACCAGCTGACAGAACGCTGTTGTGATGCACCCAGGCAGTTTGAAAAGCAATAGCGTAGTGCGGCTGGCTACAGCTACTGTTGAGACAAGTTCAGACTATTGTTGACTCTGTTTTGTCGTATTACATGGAAAGCGACGCGTTTCGGGCTCTTCACCCTTCATCAGGCATCAATCCTGTGAACACGGACAGAATAAACAAATACTCGCCATCAGAAGCACACAACAACAGGGTGCAGGTTTTTGGGTGAGGTCACTGGCCATGTTGCCAGTGGCTCGAACCCTGTACAATACTGCACCCAGGCAGGGTTCCTTGCCTGCGCAGCATCTCAGGCACAGGGAGGTGCAGTGGCCAGGGGCTGTGTAAGGCGCAAGATGACAGCAGCACGAGGGTGCAACAGTAGGCAAAAGCGCAGTCTTTGTCAACTGCATCAGCAAAAAGGACACTGTTATGGCGCACCCAGGAAGTTGCAAATCTCACAGCAGCACGCACCTGCAGCGCTATCACCTGCGTGTTCAGGCCGCAATGTCTGATTGCACCTGCATCAATGCAGCGTAACACATGATTACCTCGTAACAATGCAGCAACACATGACACCAAAAAAATAATGCAGTGCGTACCATGATTACCCGTAACAATGCAGTGTAACACATGATTACCCGTAACAATGCAGTGTAACACATGATTACCCGTAACAATGCAGTGTAACACATGATTACCCGTAACAATGCAGTGTAACACATGATTACCCGTAACAATGCAGTGTAACACATGATTACCCATAACAATGCAGTGTAACACATGATGCAGCAGTTCAGCATGAAGCTCATGATAACAGCGTGCTGCAGCACGCACCTGCAGCAGAATCATCTGTGTGATCAGGTCGCGATAAGGACAATAACACGCCAGGTGGGGCTGCCCACTTGCATTTTTCGGAAAGCTTTTGAAATTTGACCACAAAACTATCAGCGCGCCTGCAGCATGATCATCGGTGTGATCAGGCCGCCATAAGGATGGTAGGTACCCTGGTTGGGCTGGCCACTGGCATGTCAACACAAAGCCTTATACAGCCAAAACAGCCAAGATAACAGCAACAATAACAGCGTGCCGTAGCACGCAGCTGCCGCGAGGGTAGAAGTACGCCAGGTTGGGCTGCCAACTGGCATTTCAAGTTCTCCTGTAACATTGCAGTTCAACCAACAAGATATCAAGGTAAGAGCTAGTTGCAGCACGCACCTGCAGCACGATCATTTGCGTGATCAGGCCGCCATAAGGATAATAATACGCCAGGTTGGGCTGCCTGATTGCATTTCAGTATGAATTCTTGTTGAAACCAACAACAGAATAACAGCAACGTTAAAGCAAGTTGCAGCACGCACCTGCAGCACGATCATTTGCGTGATCAGGCCTCCATAGGGGTAATAATGCGCCAGGTTGGGCTGGCCACTTGCTTTTCATTGAGAAGCTCTAAATAGGAATAACATAAGAAATAACAGCACAAATAACATCTAGTTGCGGCACGCACCTGCAGCACGATCATTTGCGTGATCAGGCCTCCATAGGGATAGTAGTACGCCAGGTTTGGCTGCCCACTGGCATTTCAACATAAATGTAACATCAAAAGCAACATCAAAATAACATAAAAATAACAGCTTGCTGTGGTACCCACCTGCAGTACGATCATCTGTGTTATCAGGCCGCCGTAGGGGTAATAGTACGCCAGATTTGGCTGCCCACTGGCATTTTTGGGGAAGTCTATGTCGTTGACGTTTGTCATGTCCCAGAGTGTCTGTTGTATGGTCTCGATCTGAGACAGTGGTGCGTATTTGCTGAAGGGCCCACGGGAACAGACTGTCCGCAGGTCCCACTGTGGTGAGAAGCCCTGCATAGAAACCAAACACAGCAGCGGCAGCAGCAGCAGCAGGGTTTGGCAACAGCAGAGTGTCCTAGAGCGTCTGCTGAATGGTCTCAATTTGAGACAGCGGTGCATATTTGCTGAAGGGTCCACGAGAGCACACCGTCCGCAGGTCCCACTGCGGGCTGAAGCCCTGCATGGTAAAAGCAAACATGCATGTAGGGTTACAGTCAGGTCGGATTTCACATGGATCACAAGGAAAAAACAGGTTAGGAAGCAGGAGCTGCACACCGCATATCAGCACAAGGGTGTGTGCAAGAAGGCAGCATCACTATGTATGTGGTAGAAGAGCCCGTGTATCTGCTGAAGGGTCCACGGGAGCAGACGGTGCGCAGGTCCCACTGTGGTGAGAAGCCCTGCATGGAAAAACCAAACACAGCAGCGGCAGCGCCATCAGCAGCAGCAGCGGTTGAGCAGGGCTTTGGTCAGGTCAGAAAGCAGCAGCAGCACAGGGGAACAGCACAAGGCAGTGTACTAGAGCGTCTGTTGGATGGTCTCGATTTGTGACAGCGGCGCACATTTGCTGAAGGGTCCACGGGAGCACACCGTCCGCAGGTCCCATTGTGGTGAGAAGCCCTGCAGCAAACACAAACCAGGTTTCAGGGTTTCAGTCAGGTCAGGGTGCAGCAGCTGAACAAGGCATAGCAACAAAAGGGGCATGTGTGACAGCGCAGCATCACTGGGTCTAGGTAGAAGAGTCAATAGTTTGCTGAAGGGTCCACGGGAGCACACGTTTGCATGTCCCACTGCGATTGGAAAGCCCTGCATGGAAACCAAACACAGCCGCGGCAGCGCCATCAGCAGCAGCAGCAGCGGTTGAGTAGGGCTTTGGTCAGGTCAGGTAGCAGCAGCAGCAGCAGCTGGGTTTGCAACAGCAGGGTGTCCCAGAGTGTCTGTTGGATGGTCTCGATTTGCGACAGTGGTGCGTATTTGCTGAAGGGTCCACGGGAGCACACCGTCCGCAGGTCCCACTGCGGGCTGAAGCCCTGCATGGAAAAACCAAACACAGCAGCGGCAGCAGCAGCGGCAGCAGCAGCAGCAGCAGCAGGGTTCGCAACAGCAGGGTGTCCCAGAGTGTTTGTTGGATGGTCTCAGTCTGTGACAGCGGGGCATATTTGCTGAAGGGTCCACGGGAGCACACCGTCCGCAGGTCCCACTGCGGTGAAAAGCCCTGTAGACAACAGCAGCAGCAGCAGCAGGGTTCACAACAGCAGGGTGTAACAAGCAGAGTGTCCCAGTGCGCCGCTGTTGTATGGTCTCAATCTGTGACAGCGGCGCATATTTGCTGAAGGTCCCATTGTGAAAGCCCTGCAGGTGCCACAATTTTCACAAATAGACAGGCCAGGAAGCAGCAGCTGCACACGGCACATCAGCACAAGGTGATGTGCAAGAGGGCAGCATCACTGGGTTCGTGACAACGCATATCTGCTGAGGGGTCCATGGGAACAGAACATCCGCAGGTTTGACTGCGGCAGGAAGCCCTGCAAGACAGCAAAGGGGTTTGCAACAGCACAGTCTTAAAGAAGAGGCCTTCTATCAGATTGATAGCAGCAAGGGAAGGGCTTTGTGGAGAATTCCAGGAGACATGACATGTCCCACTGCGGCTGGAAGCTCTACAACACAGCAGAAGCAGCAGGGTTTGCAACAGCTGAGTTTGGACACCTGGCAATGCACGCTGCTACATCAGTTGCAGCTGCTGTCCTAGAGACAGTGCTACAACAGCAGCAGCTGCCACAACTGTCACACGAAAGCCCATTGTCACTGCAGCTGCACTGCTGCAACTCTCTGCAGGCTGGCGATGCCGTCAATGCTGGTGCTGTTGTGTAGTGTAGCAGGGCACTGCTTTACGCTGCTACAGCAGCTGCCACTGTCGTCACATGACATGAAAGCACACTTTTAGGTGTGCCAGCTTATGCCTTGTACAATCCTGATCGAGAGACTAGGACTATTTTGGCTTCAAAGTTGCTTCAATCTCCCTTTTTGGCGCAAGATTGCGTTCACTTTGTGTGGTGCATGCCATCTGAGATGGCGAACGGCCTACGTATAACTTCCACTCTCTAAAAAAATATGAAGGTGCATCGCTGTTGCCGCTGCGCTGCTACAAATTTTTGCAGGCTGGCCATGCCGTCAGCGCCGGACACTGCTGTCGCTACGCTGCTCTTGGCAGCAGCAGCAGCAGCAGCAACATTCACTAATCTTACGACGTCCTTGACCCTTGCGCCGCTGCGGCTGCCGTACTGTATGCCAGCCGCAAAGCCACTCCGCGTGTCAACAGCACAAAGTAATAGGCTGGACGTCTAACACAGCCAATGCCTGTCCACATATGCAATACCAAAACCTTTCCACGCCTAAGACAACCAGCAAAATGCCAGTGTCACAGTTTGTCACTCTTCAAGAGCATCAGCAGCATCAGCAGCAGCAGCAGCAGCAGCAGCAGAACTTACTGATCTTACAACGTCCTTGACTCTTGCGCCGCTGCGGCTGCCGTATTGAATGCCTGCCACAAAGCCACTCCGTGTGTCAACAGCACAGTACATCGTTGTGATAGGGAGGATGCAGAAAGGTGTGCCTGTTGCTACTGTGGGAAAAGAGGGCTCTGCAGGGCAGCAGCAGCAGCAGCAGCGGCAGCAGCGGGATACATGATATATCAGGAAGCGGCAGATGGTTGTGCAGGTTATCTTGTTAAATCAACTGCTGCTGATACACGCCTATTGCAGCACTGGCCACCGGCTTTGCTGCTGCTGGTATGGACGTTGCTGCTGCTGCTGCTGCTGCTGGTCACCGCTGCTGTCACCAACATGGCATGACTTGATGTCATGATATAGAGGCATTGACCACCACTGATGATTCTGCAGAAGGTTAACTGCGCTCCAGGTACATGGTGCTAGTACTGGGCTGCTGCTGCTGCTGCTGCTGCCCACAAGTCACGCTGCTGCACATGTTGCTGCTGCTGGACGCAGCAAGCAATGCACCAACGTGTATTCTCTTGTATTATGCATTTGTTTAACATAATTTCTATTCGTCAAGGCATATGCTGAAACCCAGGCGCGCAGTACTGCTGCCTGTGCTGCCAAGTGCGGACCCGCACCTGGACCCCAACCCATCGGCCTCCCGCTAACGCCCAGAGCTGCAACATATAACACTATAACTAGTAATACGGACCTCATGTTGCCTATACGTCAGCAGTCGGCCGTAACGGTCGAGGCGCAAAGTGTTCGCGCCAAGCATGCAGTGACCAGCAGCAGCACACGCGAAGCGTTCAGTAAAATATATGATTAAGTTGGTTTGTACTCGGTCGTTAATAAAGTTTCTGGAGCACTTCTGTTGTGCATATGAATGACAGGTCACCTGAACTGCAGCTGGTGACTGGCTAGGCTGCTACGTAATACCTGCTGCTCAGCAACATACCTGTGCTAAGCAACGTAGCTGCCACCTGCTGTTTTCTATCACGTTGTTTCGCAACATGAACCGCGCTCTGCTGATGCCACCGCACAATGCGCAGGTACAACAATAGCAGCAGCAGCGACAGCAGGGGCAGGCAGCAGCGCTGAACTGTTGTCCGCCTGCAACTGCACAGCTGCACGTTGGCAGCGCAGCTTGTTTTCGCCGACGTGGTTGTTCAACTGCGCAGCCGCTTGGCTGCATGCGCTTATGGGCCAGCGCCATCCAGGCGCAGTCAGCTGACTGTGTTGCATTGGCAGGCATCTGCAGGGCGCAGCAACTACCAGTGCTTGAGTTCCTGTGGTAAGGCACACAGGATACCGAGAGAGAATGAATATACGTTATAATGCCAACATAGGCCGCAGGCACCGCAATGGCCACGCAAAGATGTCCTGTGAGCGCCATGCTGCAATTGCACATGCCACTCTGCTCTGCTGGTGTCTGCATTCGGCAGCTGGGTTTGGAGGATGTACCGAGAAGTCAACAGCAGCCACATCTGATGTGAATGTCTGAAACACACTGGTGGCTGATGCGTGCTCAGACTTTGACAGCAGGTGATGACCTTCCAAGACATGACATGTTACTGCTGTTGCAACTGCCACCAGTGGATCCAGTCCCCAGCTTCCGCTGCAGGCTCATCAAGTATCGAATCTTCAGGCTAAGGACCCTATTGCGCTGTTCAGACTGTGCGACCAGAACGCTGACATCAACTGCAACTCTTGAGAGCAGGAGTCTCCTGTTTTCGCTGCCTTGTTGCCTCGTACAAGCTTCTTAACAAAGTCAATGTTCCTAAGACTGAGTGATCGATACCGTTGACTGCAGCCAGGACTCACGGACATCGCCAGCCGTTGCGGGTCCTAGAGCACATCAGCTTGAACACCACATGAAGCATAGCTCGACCGTGTAGCAGCACGAGGCATAGATGGATGCAAAAGCGGCTTCCGTTGACCGCTCGCTGTGTCTACCAGGGATCCATGCTGCTTGTGCTGGCCGCAGCATGAGCAGCTGCAGCTGTGCTGCTGCAGCACTGCAGAGCTCATCCTGCTATGACTGGCAGCTCAAAGGAGAAGGAAACGCGAACGTGGTGCTAGCATACACGGGCAGCCACCCTTGCTTGGTGAGTTGGCTGCGTCCCAGCTTGCTGCTTTGCTGTTGTTGACAGCAGGCAGACAAAGCAGCAGTGGTAGTTGGCGTGTGCGCACTAGCAGGGGCCTGTACCCAGCTGCCCGTCCTGACGGTGCGTGAGAGCCACTTCTGCTGCTACCAGGCTGCTAGTACCAGGTAGTATCTGGTCTCACCAGCATGTTGCGCACTTGCTCTCCTGCAAGCAGTTTTCATCACTAGCAGCTGCCAGCCCCCAGGATGCACGAGCGCAACTTCTGCTGCTACCAGCATACTGCGCATCTACTCTCCTGCAAGCAGTTCCCATCACTAGCAGTAGCCTGCACACAGCTGCCAGCCCTCAGCATGCGTAAGAGCCACTTTTGCTGTTCCCAGCATATGCGCATATGCTCTCCTGCAAGCAATCTCCATTGAGCGCCAGGTGCCACTGCAGCACCGTCAGTTGTGGTGATATCAGGGAACGCGCCTTGCCTAGTAGTGGCATAGTAGTGGCTGCTGTGTTGTCCTGCAAGCAGTTTCCATTGACTGTCTTATCCAGTAGTGGCTGCTTTCCAGTGGGCTTTGAGACTGCCGTCGCCAGTTGTGCTGACATGAGCACTGCAGCGCGTTCCTGCAAGCAGGCGTCACCTATCCAGTAGATGCTGCGGTGCAACGAGCTTTGACACTACTGCTGCTGCTGCTCACGTCACGTCCTGCTGTCCCCAAAATCTGCCGCTGATTGCATTTTGTGGTCTTGCAAACTGCTGCAGCAGGTGTGCAAAGTGCGTGCTGCGTCTGTGCAAGCTGCTGTTGTGTCCTGCAACCTGCGTTCCTGCAAACTGCTGCCGCAGGTGGGCAAAGTGCTGCGGCTGCGGAAAGCAAAGGCAGCTGCAAGCCACAAGCAGCAGCAGCAGCATGGCGCTGGAGGCGGGCACTGCGGGAGCCAGCAGCAGCAGCAGTTGCCTGGTGCCAACCAGAGTGCGGTTGCCTCACCACTAGCACCACCAGGAGCGGCGGCAGCGGCAGCAGCAGCAGCAGCAGCACCACCACATGACGCAACAGCAGCAGCACCAGCAGCAGCAGCAGCAGTGGATGCGGCAAGTGCTGCAGCGGTGTCAGCGCTGCAAGCGGAGGTCTGGCAGCCAGTGATTCCCAACTGGCAGCAGCTAGGTGAGCAACAGTGTGCGCTTTTCCTTTTGAGTTCTAGCTTTATATCATTACAGGCTGCGCTTGCTGCTGTGTATATTCTTTGCAAAATTAGCGGGGTCTGTTGATGTATGCTGGTGTCAGCACTTGTGTTGCAGTGTGCTGGTGTCAGCGTGTATGCTAGGGGTGGACAGTTTATGTCGCTGGAAGCGGAGGTCTGGCAGCCAGTGATTTTTAACTGGCAGCAGCCAGGTGAGCAACAGCTCTGTTTCTTGTTATTGTTGTCATTGAGCGTGTCTTGTGTGCTGCGTCGGTATGTGTGGTCTGCATGTACTCAGTGTGCGCTTGTCGTGCGAGCGTGCATGTGTTTTGTGGGTGGGTGTGCCTGTCAGCTTGAGTCTGTCTGTTGGTTGCTGCCATGCATGTGTGAGGCCTGGAAGCCAGTCGTCCCCAACTGGCAGCAGCTTGGTGGTGAGCAACAGTGCTGGCTTTTGTGTGCAGTGTTGAGCATGTCTTGTGTTCTGCGTTGGTATTTGTGGGTGTGCGCTTGGCGCGCGGGCGTACATGTGTTTTGTGCTTGCAGTGCGCTACATTGCATGGTTGGTGCAGCAGCAGCTTTGCTTGGGATGTGCGGGTGCAGTTGCGCGGGTGCATTTGTGAGGTCTGGCAGGCAGGTCTTTTGCGGCTGTGTGTGTCTTGCAGTGCGCGGTCAGCAGGTGTCTTGTCTGGCGCTTGCCGCGCTTGCATGTGACTGTGCAGAGAGCGGGCGATTTTTCTGTGCGGGCTGAGTGGGCGTAGGGATGGGAGTTTGCAGTTGCGCGGGTGCATGTGCGAGGTCTGGCAGGCAGCGTGTGCAGCAGCGGTGTGCGCTTGACTCGCGCTCGTGCATCTATTCCGCTGTCTTGTGCTGTGCATCACGTGCGTTTGGTGCGCGCAGCAGCAGCTTTGCTGGATGTGCGTGTGTGTGTGCAGTTGCGCGGGTGCATGTGCGAGGTCTGGCAGGCAGCGTGCGCAGCAGCGGTGTGCGCTTGACTCGCGCTCGTGCATCTTTTTCGCTGTCTTACACTGTGCATCACGTGCGATTGGTGGGCGCAGCAGCAGCTTTGCTGGATGTGTGTGTGTGCAGTTGCGCGGGTGCGTTTGCGAGGTGTCGCAGGCAGCGTGAGCAGCAGCGGTTTGCGCACACAGCGGTTGCGCTTGACTCGGGCGCGTGCATCTTTTTCGCTGTCCCACTCTGTGCATCACGTGCGTTTGGTGGGCGCAGCGGCAGCTTTGGATGTGCGCGTGCAGGTGCGCTTTCGTTTGGTGGGTGCGTGCTTGTTTGCGTGATGGCAGCAGGTGCCTGTTTGGCTACTGCGGTGCCTTCCGTATGCGTGCGCAGCACAGCAGCGGTGTGTGCTTACTCATGTGTGTGCATATGTTCCGTCTTGTTTGCAGTGTGCATCACGTGCGTTTGGTGGGCGCAGCGGCAGCTTTGCTGTATGTGCGCGTGCGTGTGCAGTTGTGCGGGTGCATGTGTGCGTGATGGCAGCGGGTGTCTGTCTACCGCGGCGCTCGGGGTCTGAGTGTGCACACGCAGAAGAGGTGTGCGTGACTTGCGTGCGTGCTTCTGTCTGCGTTTTGAGTGGAGTACATGCATGCGGCAGTCGCGTGAGTGCTTGTGTGTGTGATGGCAGCAGTTGCCTGTTTGTCTTCTCCAGTGCTCGCGTTTGCGTGCTTGTTTGCTTTGCGTGCTTGTTTGCAGCAGAGGTATGTGCACTTGACTTTCGCACGTACTTCTGTTTGCGTCTTGAATGGGGTGCATGCATGCGGTAGTCGCGCGGGTGCATGTGTGCGTGATGGCAGCGGGTGTCTGTCTGCCGCAGCGCTCGTGTTTGCGTGCTTGTTTGCAGCAGAGGTATGTGCACTTGACTTTCGCACGTACTTCTGTTTGCGTCTTGAATGGGGTGCATGCATGCGGTAGTCGCGCGGGTGCATGTGTGCGTGATGGCAGCGGGTGTCTGTCTGCCGCAGCGCTCGTGTTTGCGTGCTTGTTTGCAGCAGAGGTATGTGCACTTGACTTTCGCACGTACTTCTGTTTGCGTCTTGAATGGGGTGCATGCATGCGGTAGTCGCGCGGGTGCATGTGTGCGTGATGGCAGCGGGTGTCTGTCTGCCGCAGCGCTCGTGTTTGCGTGCTTGTTTGCAGCAGAGGTATGTGCACTTGACTTTCGCACGTACTTCTGTTTGCGATTTGAATGGGGTGCATGCATGTTTGCAGCTCTGCGCATGAGTGTGCGCATGCGTGTGCAGTTGCGCGGTTGCATGCGTGCGCGCGTGCATGTCAGCTGGTGCCTGGCTGTTGTTTGGGGCGCGTGTGTTTGCGCAGTACAGCAGCAGATGTATGTGCGCTTGACTTACGCATGTGCATCCGCTCTGCTGGCAACGTGCATCACATGTGTTTGGTGGGCGCAGCAGAAGCTGCGCTAGATGTGCGCGTGCGGGCTTCGTGCGGCATACGCGCGGTTGCGCAGTTGCACGGGTGCATGATGGCGGCAGATGCCTGTTTGTGTCTGCAGTGCTTGCGTACTCATGCGTGTTTGCAGCAAAGGTGCGCGCTTGATTTGCGCAAGTTGCGTGGTTGCGTGTGTGCATGCGTGCCTGTCAGCTGGTGTCTGGCTGTTGCTTGGGGCTCTTGCATCTGCGTACATAAGCAGCAGAGGTACGTGCGCTTGACTTGCGCGCGTGCTTCTGTTTGTGTTTCGAATGCGGTGTGTGCATGTTCGCTTGGTGGGCGCAGCTGCAGCTCAGTGCGCGGGTGTTTGCATGGGTGTGCAGCTGCGTGGCTGCGTGATGGCAGCAGATGTCTGGCGATTGGGGCGCTTGTGTCTGGCATGCGCAGCAGAGGTGTGTGCGTGACGTGTGTGTTTGGACGGTTGCGTGCGTGCGTGCGTGTCAGCTGGTGTCTGACTGCGCACCTAAGCAGCGAAAGCATGTGCACTTGGCTTGCACGCGTGCACCTGTTTGGCTTTGCAATGGGGTGCATGCATGTGCAGTTTGCTTGGTGGGCGCAGCAGCAGCTCTGTGCGTGAGTGTGCGCGGTTGCGCAGAAATGCGCGTGCATGCGTGCGTGCCCGTGAGCTGCTGTCCGAGTGTTGTTCGAGGCGCTTGGGTTTGCTCACATCAGCAGCAGAGAAATGTGCGCTTGACTTGCGCGGGTGCTTCTGTGCTGCGCGTTGAAAGCGGTGCGCTCTTGTTCGCTTGGTGTGCGCAGCTGCAGCTCTGTGCGTGAGTGTGTGCGTGCATGTGCAGTTGTCTGGGTGATGCATGTTTGCTTGGTGGGCACACGCGCAAGTCACGCGTGCATGTGCAGTTGTGGGGATGCATGCGTGATGGCAGCAGGTGTCTTTTGAAGCTTCTGTATGCGTGCGCGTTGACAGCAGGGTTGTGCGCTTGACTTGCGCAAGTACTTCTGTTTCGCGTAGCCGCAGCTCTGTGCACGGGTGTGTGCGCGGATGTGCAGTTGCGCGGTTGCTTGTGCATGATGGCGGCAGATGACTGGTAATTGGGGCGCGTGCGTATGGATGCGCATGCGCAGCAGAGGTGTGTGCGCAGTTGTTGCGCAGTTGCCTGTCAGCAGGCGTCTGTGTGTCAGTTGTTGCGCGTGCGCGTGTGGGTACGTATCAGACGCGCATGGCAGACGACAGAGGTGTGCGTGGAAGTAGTGCATGTATGCGCAGTTGCGGGTGCGCGTGTGCGTGCGTGCGTGCCTGTCAGCAGATGTCTGGGTTGCTGTTCAGTTCAGCGTGGATTGCCAAAATGCGCTGATGTTAGCGTTTATGGTAAATGTGTGTGGATACGCGCATGCGCGTGGAAGTGCATGAGTGCGTGCGTGCGTGCCTGTCAGCTGGTGACTGACTGCTGTTTGGGGCGTGTGCGCTTCGCTCATCAGCAGTAGAGGTGTGCGTGTGTTTTGGTTTGCGTTTGAATGGGGTTTATGCATGTTCCTAGGTGGGCGCAGCCGCAGCTCTACTTTCCCGCTGCTCACAGTCGGGGCCTCTGTCGCAAGCCTGCAGCATCACACCACTGTCTGACCTACACGTGTCCTCATTGCGCCACCTGCTGCTTGCAGATGCAATGCAGCGTGAGCTCGCGTTTGTTGAAGCCGTGCTGGCCCCAGCACTCGGCTGCTGCTGCCGGCTAGCTATTTCAGAGGCGCAGCCAGTGCAGTTGCCGCTGCATATACTGCAGCAGCAGCAGCAGCAGCAAGAGAGCTGGAAGCTTCAGCCAGGGGCGATGGCGCTGCTGCTGCCAGATGTCACTCTTCTAGATGCAGGTGAGTGCATTGTACCTTTAGTGGTACAGCTGCCGTGGTCTGCAGTGTCTCGCTTTTTTCTGTTACAGCTGTGCCGATGGCACAGGTTAATGAATCTGCTGTGTGTTGCTGCTGCTGGCTGTGGCTATGTGTGGAGGCGCATGAGGATGTCACTCTTGTAGATGCAAGTGAGCAGTTCACTCGTTATGACCTCTTTGTCTCTTGTTTTCCTCTTTTGCGAACAGTTGTGCTGTACTTGTCAGGGGTATCAGTGCGTGCTAGTTGGATGCTGTTGCTGTTCCAGCTCTGGCTGTGTTGTGCCTGCCACCTGCTTGTGCCAGTAAACTGATGTGAATTCCGTGCTCCCACAACGTGCTGCTGCTGCTGCTGTTGTCTTGATGCCGGTTGTGCCTGCTTGCAGGCGTCATCCCGGCAGGGTTCAGCAGCATCGGGCCGTGCGTGTGCGTTGAAGTGAAACCCAAGGCAGGGTGCATGCCGCGCGCTGGCTCAGCTGCTGCTGCTGTCCGGCTGCTGTTGCTATTGCTGTCCGGCTGCTGCTCTTCCAGCTGTGGCCGTGTGATGCCTGTCATCTGCTTGTGCCAGTAAACTGATATCAACTCCGTGCATTTCTGCTGTTTTTTGCTTGCAGGCGCCGTTCCGGCAGGGTTCAGCAGCATTGGGCCCTGCATGTGCGTTGAAGTGAAACCCAAAGCAGGGTGCATGCCGCGCACGGGCTCGGCTGTTGCTGCTGATTCCATAAAGCGGCGGCTGCCGCGCTTTACGATGCACCAGCTTCTGAAGCACTTGAAGGTGAGATATAATGCTAGTATAACGTGCATTGCTGCAGAGCAGCTGATGTCACAAGTATTCATCTTTTGTTTGAAATGTGCGGCTGCGCTTGGAAGTCAATACGATGCAATGTCAGGCGTAGGCTTGACTTTCGCAGCGGAATTAGGCAAGCGGCGGCTGCCGCGCTTCATGATGCACCAGCTACTGAAACATCTGAAGGTGAGACTCACGCTGCGGTGGTGCACAACAGCTGATCTGATACTTGATTTGCGATGTGCGGCTGTGCTTGTGTTTGAAATGATGGTATGCCGCGCACTGGCTTGGCTGTGGCGCCCGATTCAGTAACGCGGCGGCTGCCGCGCTTTACAATGCACCAGCTGCTGAAACACTTAAAAGTGAGGTGCAGCGCTGAGTGAGTCTGCACAGCTGCTCTGCAGAGCAGCTTGCTCTGCTGTTCTAAGTGCGTAAGCGTGGTTTACACACGTGTGGCTGCGCTTGTGTTTCTTCATTTTGGTTTGCTTTCAAGCCACGCGGTGGCTCTGCGGTGGCGGCAGATTCAATAAAGTGATGCCTGCCGCTCTTTACATAGCACCAGGTGCTGAAACATCTGAAGGTGAGGTCCCATGCTGAGATACTGATGTACAGGGCTGCTGCCTGCACAGCAGCTGCTCTGATGTCCTGCATGCGTAAGTGTGGTTTGCACACGTGTGGCCGCGCTTGTGTGTAATTGGTTCGGTTTCATGCTGCGGGCTGGCCGGCTGTGGCGGCAGATGCAATAAAACGGCGCTTGCCGCGCTTCACAATGCACCAGCTGCTGAAACAGTTGAAGGTGTGGTGCAACGCTACAATCATATGCATTGCGTGTCCAGGTACAACTCGCCAAGTCACCGGCACCAATCGCTCGAGCTGAATTTCTTGGTGTATGACTGCTGCTGCTCCTGCCATTGCCGCTGCTGCTGCTGTTGTTGAACGGAGCAAGTTGGTCATGTCTTGCTGCAACCCGCTATCTGTGGCGATTCGCCTTCGCTTACGCTGCTGTCACTGCTGCTACTGCTGCTGCTGCTGCCGTCCGCAGGGCAAGTCGCCTGCTATGTCCCGCTACAACCCGCTAGATATGTTTGGAACAGCAGCAAACCTCAGCAGCAGCAGCAGCAGCAGCGCAGGAGATGCTTCAGCAGTGGCAAGTGGCGCAAGTGCAGGCACTGATGCAAGTTGTACCGAAGTGCTTGCCAGGCAGCAGGCAGCGCTGGCAGCACTGCTGGAGTGCCCTTATAACAACCTGAAGGTAAGATATGTTGTGACTTTAAAGATCACCGAATCTTGACTAGGCAGCACCAGCAGCGTTTGCGGCGCTGCTGGAGTGCCCTTACAACAAGCTGAAGGTGGGAGTGTGCACACTCTGTGAGGTTGAGTGTAGGGTTGTTGAAAAGCAGCCACAGCGCGCAGGCCACATCATAAAAGGGAGTGGAGGGCTTGCCAGGCGGCAGCAGCAGCAGGCTTGCAGCTCTGCACACCCGTATAACAATATGAAGGTGAGAGTTGCTGTGATAAACAGCAGCTACAACATGCAGACCGCAACGCAGCGAGCTGTGTGGGGGGATGCTTGCTAGGCAGCACCAGCAGCGCTGGCGGCACTGCTGCAGTGCCATTATAACAATTCAAAGGTGAGAGCGTGCGCACTCCGTGAGGTTGAGTGTCGCTTTGCCCATGTATTGCGGAAAAGCAAAGCTAACCGATACTGCTGCGGCTGCTGTTGCCGGTTCTGCTGCTGCACGATGTTCTGACCGTGCAGCCACTGCTGCTGCTGCTGCTGTTGCGTGTAACGCAGGTTTCTCTGGATGGTGCACTCATCTATGGTGGCAAAGCACTCCCACTGCACCCTGCCGCCAGTACCGCTGCTGTTGCTGCTGTTGCACGAAGTTCTGACTGTCCCGGCACTGATGCTGCTGCTGCATGATGTACAGGTATTTTTGGATGGTGCACTCATCTACGGCGGCAAAGCAGACGTGGCAGTTAGCACTGTGCCAGCGGCAACAGATGAAGCAGCAAGCGAATACAGCAGTGCACCAGCGAATGCTGCTGCAGCAGCAGCAGGCGCACCTGTAACAGCGGTGCGCACCGCAACAGAATCAGCAGCAACAGACGAAACAGTAGGCGTATCAGGTATTGCTGCAAGCCAGCCTGCAGGTGTCGCAGTACAAGGCAACAGCAGCAGCAGCAGCAGTGGGGGACTGCAGTCTGTTGATCTACACAGCGCTTGCCTTGCTGCTGTGGCGACTGGCCGCAACTGCGCTGCCGCAGACACACAGCAGCAGCAGCAGCAGCACAGAGCGGCACACGCATGCTTGAACGCAAATGCCGCTGCAGCTGCAGCGGAACCGGCTAGCAGCAGCAGCAGCAGCAGCAGCGCAATGCACCAAGCAATGCAGCAGGCATTGGAGGAACTTGCCGGCAGTCCCACATGGGCTAGCCGCAGGTGGAATGTGGCCGCGCTGCTGCAGCAGCTTGACCACTTTCCGCAGCAGCAGCAGCAGCAGCAGCAGCAGCTTGACCACTTCCCGCAGCAGCAGCAGCAGGGTGCGGCCACGCAAGCGACGACAGTTGCAGCAGCAGCAGTCACTCCAGCAAGTGGTGCTGCTGCTGGTGCTACAGTTCAGGGCTCACAAGCAGGTAGCTCATCGTCATCATCATCATCATCATCATCATCATCATCAGCAGCAGCAGCAGCAGCGCTGCATGATAAGGAGCTGCTGCTGTGCCGCGTGCTGTCCGGCATCCTCAACGAATCCGGAGTGCTGACGAAGCTGCTGGCGCTGCAGCAGCGGGATACCTTGGACATAGAAGGCATTGAGGTGTGCTACCAGCAGCTGCTGTCTGGGGTGGCCCATGAGGCCCAGCAGCAGCAGCAGCCGTGCAGGAAGCTGCTGGTGCAGCAGCAGTGCAGTACCTTCAACAATGCAGACGGTGGGGTATGCTATCAGCAGCTGATTAGCAAGGCCCAGCAGCAGCAACAGCAGCAGTTGGAAGTCAGCGCGACGCCCGTTGTCAGTGCTAAAGCATCAGAGCAGCAAGCTACAAAGCAGCAGCAGCAGAGGACAGCTGCGAAAGCTGGTGGTGTCATCGACAGCAGCTGGCAGACTACCATTCGGCACTGCAAGCAGCAGCCAAAGCAGCAGCAGCAACAGCAGCAGCACGATGGCCGGCAGCAGCAGCAGTGCTGCAGCCCGGCTGATGAACTGCTGGGACATGACCAGGACTCAGATCAGCCCCAGCAGCAGCAGCAGTTGGGCCTTCTGCATGGCGTTGGTCCGCAGCAGCAGCAGCAGCAGGGTGAGCTGTACAGTCTTCTGCAGAGCGAGAGCTCACAGCAGCAGCAGCAGCACGGCGGTGTTGACCTGAGCGGAAGCTCACAGCAGCAGCAGCAGCAGCAGCAGCAGCAGCATAGCCGTCTGCAGAGCGAGAGCTCGCAGCAGCAGCAGCAGCAGCAGCAGCACGGCGGTGTTGACCTGATCGAGAGCTCACAGCAGCAGCAGCAGCAGCATAGCCTTTTGCCGAGCAGGAACCCACAGCAGCAGCAACAGCAGCAGCATGGAGGTGTTGATCTAAACGTGCTGCTGCCAGCCTGCCGGCAGCAGCAGCTAGCGCTCTTGAGGGACTATTTGACGGCAGCAACAGCAAAGGACTGCGCGATCATGGTGACTCTGCAGCAGGTCGTACCCCAGCAGCAGCAGCAGCAGCAGCAGAGTACAGGATGCGGTTCTGACCCCCCGCCTTTTGCTGCAGATGCATGCAGTATGATCACTCTGCAGCAGCTCGTACCCCAGCAGCAGCAGCAGCAGCAGCAGCCTGTTACTGCAGATGCCTGCAGTTCGTGCTCTTGCGCTGCCAGCAGCAGCAGCGCCAGCAGTAGCAGCAGCCTCAGCGCTAGCGGCAAGTGCAGCGGTCTGTATGCAGATGCATGCAGCGGTTGCTGCTTCGCGTGGCAGCTTTCACTGGTTGATTTGGATGTCAAACCGCTTGCAAAAGTGCCGCAGCATGCAGCGCTTGATCGGCGCGTGGTGGCGGCGGCACTGCAGCACACGCAGCTGCTGCAGCAGCAGCTGGCGTCATATGAGCGCTGGATCACACTCTGGCTAGCGCAGCAGCAGCAGCAGGTAGAAGCTTGAACCAACCAGCAGGTGTGCCGCGTACCCTTGAACATTGCAGCAGCAGCTGCTGGTGGTCTTGGTGTATTTGCTTGCTCTCGCCGCTTGCGAATGTGCCGCAGCATGCCGACTTTTTTTTGAACAGGCGCGTTGTGGCGGCAGCACTGCAGCACCCGCAGCTGGCGTCATACGAGCGCTGGATCGGGCTCTGGCCAGCGCAGCAGCAGCAGCAGCAGCAGCAGCAGGTGGCTTCTTGATGCTTGTTTGTCAGGGTGGTGCCACCTGCTGGCAGCAGCACTGCAGCAACTTACCAGAGCAGTCCAAGCATGATGGCGTTATACGAACGCTGGACCACACTGTGGCTCGCGCAGCAGCAGCAGCAGGTAACACCTTGAGCCAGCTGCAGCAGCAGCAGCATGCTTTCACATGTACAGTTACGTGTGTATACGGATGCTTCGCATGGCAGCTAGCATCATACGAGCGCTGGATCGCGCTTTGGCTAGCGCAGCAGCAGCAGCAGTCTGGGTGCTGAGCAACTGCAGCACCTGCACCATTTTGCTTGATGATGGCAGCAGCAGCAGCTGGCGTCATACGAGCGCTGGATTGCGCTGTGGCTAGCGCAGCAGCAGCAGCTGGTCTTTTGTTGTTTGTACGGCAGCAGCAGCTTGCGTCATACGAGCGCCAGCCAGCGCTGGATTGCGATGTGGCTTGCGCAGCAGCAGCAGCATCAGCAGCAGCAGGTGGCTTCTTGATGTTTGTTTGGCAGGGTGGCGGCAGCAGCACTGCAGCAACTGCTGCTGGCATCTTACCAGAACAGTCCAAGCATGGTGGTTGAGTTAGGCTTGCGAAATTTCACAACATGCTGCGCGCGCAATGTATCCTATTTGCTGTGCTCAATGCCGCCCCGCGACTGGCATTTGCAATTGACCCGACTACTGTACCTTGGCATTGGCAGTACCAGCGCCACATGTGCAGCTTGTGAATAGTCACCAACGCTTCATGTGATGATGATGTCTGCTACTGATGCTGTGCATCGCCACAGCCATCATCATCATCATGTTACCCATTAAGCCATAGCATCAACGCCATCGGCCCCGCGCCCCTCAGGAGCGGAAGAAAGAGGGAGCACTGCTCCATTGTGTTTGCAAATATTACGCACATCCCAAGCTTGGACAAGATACTCAGCAATGCTCCTAGATATCACTCGGCACACCCCCCTACTACCCCAAATATCATCAGAAACAAAACGCAACAACTTGGTGGATGCATCGGTCAACGACAACACATTGCGCAATTTTTCAGCGCCGCCAGCAACATCACGCAAAACAGACCGAATTTCATCAAGCATAGTATCCCTCTGAGCAGAAGTAGAGGAACAATCAAACATCAGATGTGACAAAGACTCAACACCCTGACCACAAGCAGGACATGCTGTGTTAGAATCAGCTCTGCTGCCACCATAACGACTGGTACGCTCATGCACGCAAAGACAGCCCATTCGAACACGCATCAGCAACTCAATACAACGCGTTGGCGCACCAGAACACAAAAAGGGCCTAGCCCTTTTAAAACGCATGGCATCAGCATGTGTAGGGTGCACATGCGTGATGTAACGGCTCAAAGTAGAGTGCTGCGGTGATTCACAAACAATTGTGTCTGCATGCAGCTTCCTGACCTGACGGTTGATGTGATTCTTGCACGCATTAGCTCGATCAGCCGCCGCCTCAACATCCACACCATACTTGCAAAGCAAACTCTGCACATACTTATGCCAAGGTGTCACCGCAACAGCACCACTAGGGCGCTTCCACTCAGCTGAAAACGCCTGATGTGGCAACCGACAGTTCTGCATACGCTGAACCCTAAAGTAATACTCCATCGCCCTCTGATGAAGCCACATGTGCAATGGCTTCACACCCCATTCAGCCAGAACAAAT